>VDFB02009661.1:0-49528 GCA_007258455.2 Sequoia sempervirens | reverse complement strand
TTTCTCAACCATTTCCAAGTGAACATTGGTCCTAAAGTTTCCCTACTTGATTTAATGTAGTGCAAACAAAGGAAAGGTGAAAAGGTTACAGACTTTATAAGCCACTGTCATATGCTTTACTCGCAAATTACTCTTACTCTTCTTAATGCAGATGTCCAAAGAATGTTCATTGAAAATATACAATCAGAAATAAGAGAGAAAATATTGTTGATGAAATACCCATCCTATATACACTTGTGTATGGCTCTTCATGATTATCAAAATTTGATTAGTCAGTAGGAAGAAGTATCTTCATCGACTCATGTAAATCTGAATTCATACCTCACAACAACTACAAACCATACAAGAAGCAAAACAAGAATTTTATAAAGATAAATCCATCTCAAACAAATAACCATGTTGAACCTCAAGTTGTTGCCATAAGTTCAACCCCATATCAATTTAGAGCAAAAGATAGATAATTTACCCAATTACCCAATTCCCTCCATTCAATCATGTTGCAACTTTTGAGTAAGAACTTAATCCACTTGCTTCCGGTTAGACCTATGGACACAACCAAACCAGTACCTCCAAGTTTTAATCCCAATGCCTTTTGTCAATATCACCGCACAAGTGGCCATGATACATAACGATGCATGCATCTTAAACATCAAGTTCAAGACCTCATTGATCCTAATCACATTCATTTGGGTGGTGTTAATCATCAAGGGAATAAATCCATTGCCCCACCTAATCAAAATTTGCAAATTTTTACCAACCCAATGCCTAACCATTCAACCAATTTTGTGCAAGCTTGTGATTTTAATAATGATGAGATGAATGTTGATACAACTAATGACATGGATGATAATTACAATGATAATGAGGATGGTATACAAACAACGGTTGGTTTGGTAGATGTTCGACTTCATAAGGGCCAAACCACTGTGTTACTTGACATTGTTTTCACCCATAGTGACGCACTTAGACATGCCCATGATGGTCCTCTCTAAATTTTTGATCGTATCAATGAGAAACCTGTACAAGGAATACTCATTGATTCGGTGTGTGCAGAGAATGTGATTGCTAAGGAATTCTTGTGTGTGCAAGAGATTTTATCAAGATTCTTATGAACAATTGAAAGCATGGATAAAAACTCATAATGGTTTTGCTTGCCCTATGATAGGTTTGATCACTCTTCCTCTTAAAGTTGTACAAAAGCAATTAGATGTCTCATTCTCCATCATCCCATCATTAGACCAATTCTGTGTGAATCTAGGATATCCACGGTTCCACTCCATTGTACACATTGAGACATTTAGGTCTTTCCATGTTGACCCAAAAAAAAATTGTCTTCTTTCTCTATGTGTCATTCCTCCATTATTTCATTCTTCCATGAGTATTTGGGGAATGATGTCAGTTTTGAGCTCTATTATACAACTGTAGCAAAGATGTATACTAACCCTAGATCTTTGGATCCCTCTAGTGTTCATGTCTATTTTTTTTTCGTATTGCATTTGGGGGAAACCCCTTATCATGATGTAGCTTCATTTGGAAAATATCATTGGGATAGGGCTTTCCAAATAAGCTCTTGTGACCTTTTTGTTGCATGAAATTTATCATTTTTCTCTCTTAAAGTAATTTCTCACAGCATGGTGTTTTGTAATTTCTTTAAGGTGGTGGCATACATTGTCATTATTTTGCTTCACTTTGTTCATAGGCATTGGACTTAGTGATGCATTAACATTGACATTTCTCTACTTCACTTTGTTCATGGGTGTTGAACTTAGTGTTGCATTGGCATAGCATATTGATCATTTTGTGGCACCTTATTAGAGTTATCAAGGAGTATAGCTCTTGGTATGGTTGTTATGGGTACACCTAGTAGACCTAGTGTGTTTTTCTCATTTTCCTACCTTATATTTGGGGCTCACCTAGTGAATATTGGACTTCACTAGCCTATGTTCCTTCATGTTTGTGATTCACCTAGCAAATATTAGAATTTTCTATTGTGTGAGTCATGAAAGCCTTTGATGTGGATCCTAGCATAACACAACTTGTTAGTCCATACCCTCCTCTTTTTTACCCTAAAATCCTAAACCATAAACCATAAACCCTAAACATTAAACCATATACCCTATAATGTACCCTAAACCTTGTACCATCAATATTGTACCCTAAAACCTACACCAATACCCTAAACCCTATACCCTATAACCTAACCCTAAACCTTGTACCATCATTCTTGTACCCTAAACCCTATTCCAACATGCTAAACCTTATATCCTATGTACCCTAAATCTTGAACCATCAATCGTGTTCCCTCAACCTGTATCGATACCCTAAACCCTAAACCCTATATCCTAAACCCTATACCCTACACCCTATATCCTATACCTGGATCGAGAGAGAGGTGAGATAGATAGAGGTGGATAGGGACAGTCCTAACGAAGGTTGAAGCATGAGGAAGTCTTCTTTGGCATGAATGAGGTAGCTGTTAGTGCTCCTCATATGTCACTTGTATCATTACAATTTCATGAGATGGAGGAACTAACTGATGGTAGGTTAAACACTGTAGATAATATTGTCACTAATTTTGAGGTATTGCTTCAAGATCATGTTTCTAGTTTTGAGATTATGGGCTCACAAAATAATATACCTAGGTCCTCATAGGGAAAAAAGAACAAAAAAACAATTCTAAATACTATTATTGAAGCTCCTCTTGCACAAGTATTGAAAGTACTAATGAAGCTCCTCACAATGAGGCATTTATTATCAAACAACAAGAAGCGCACTTAGATTCAATGAGAAAGGAAAGAAAGGGAGAAAAATTTAGCCTGGATTTTAACTCAAAATTTGAATTGGAGCAAGAGTAGCTTGACATTCCTACAATTGGAGTTGGTTTTCATAGCAATGCTTATAATACCAATGGAAAGGATAATGGGTTTTTAGGGATCAACAAAAATGTTGGAAGTCCTAAAAATCAGTCTTTTTCATAGTGGTTGGCTTGAAGTAGAATATTGCATGGTACCCTACAGGCTAGAAAGGGTGGATTAAATGCTATTAACAATGAAATTGATGGTAATTTTTCTTGCTTGACTACAAATATCAAAAATAAAGGGAGTGGGATTTTTGATGATCATGTAGTTTGTGCTTGTAGAGGTATCAAAAGAACTTCATGTTATAATTTTAAAAATGTATGTGAACAAGTGACAATAGGAGAGAATACAAATGAAAAAAAAATTAGTCCTCGCTTCTTCCTCAGGTAAGGGTAAGCGACAAAAGCATATAAGCAATAAATTGTTTGCTAGTGAAAGAAAAGTTCAAGATCGTAATTAGATGGGTGAAAATATAAATACTTCAAAGAAGTTGATACTTTATAATAATTTTAAGTTAAAGAAAATTTGTATCCATTTATGAGGACCTCAACAATACCACCTGTGGCAAGATCTACCTACCCATGACCCATTCTTGATAGGGGTGAAGGTCCTTAGATTCATAGTTCCCCAAGTTATGGTATCTGGAAAATAGAGAAAGTAACTCTATTGAGGAGCATTAGAAGTTGATGGGAAATCTAGGATAATGGCACACCACTAAAAATCATTTTGAAATGCTTCCACAACATCAACCACAACTAAATTGTTGGGTAATGACATTAGAGGTGGTATTAATCTCAAATGATTATGACACATGATTTCTATTAAGGGTTGATTGTCTTCTATCTCAAATTCCTCATATTGGACACTGATAATTTTTCAAACCATCACATTATTTGAGAGGCCCAACATCAATGAATGCACACTTAAACCATGCACCTTCATAACCATTTTGATTGCTATAACACTCCACCAAGATTCCTCTTTGAAACTCCATTTTACTCCCACAACACTTTACCTAATATCCTCAACCCTAATCCTTATACCCTATATACTTAACATTATACCCTCAACCTTGAACACTATCCCTCAACCCTCAACCCTATACTTAAACACTAAACCCTAAACCCTAAACCCTATATCTTATACCCTAAACCCTAAACCCTATACCTTATACCCTCAACCCTATACCCTAAACATTATACCATCAACCTTATACCCTAAATTCTATACCTTGATCCCTCAACCCTAAATAAATACTTTATACCCTCAATCGTAAACCCAATACCCAATATCCTCAACCTTAATCCTTATATTATATATGGGTAAAAGCACAAACTTATGTCACACTTTATAAAGGAATCAACCAACAACAAAAAATAAAAATTGAACTTCGACTACATAAAAGTGGTCTTTATGTTTTGAATTTCAAAATCATGTAAACTAATGAAATGTAGAACTTTCAATGAAGTTTATTCCTATAAATTTTTACATTTTTTAAAAAAAAATTCATTACTTTTTTTATCAATTTAAGAATAGATTTTGGAATGCTAAAAATTTCAGAAAAAAAGTGACTTCACGGGCCATCAAGAAACAAATTGAAAAAAAACTTCATTTCTCCCTAGATTTTTTTTCTCCAAATAAGTAACTTCAATATCTAGTGCATGGAAAAAAATTCAAATTTTGATGTATATTGTTCTTGTAATAACGTTTTAAAGTCAAACTTGTTAGAATTTGACAGTTTTCATGGGACGTCAACTATTGTGTTTTTCTTTTTAATGAATAGGCACATATCAATATTAATTATAAATATTAAAATACATATCCACAAAAAAAGGGTGGGTGGTAAAAAGGCACACCCCGAGAGTCACATGGGACTAGCCCAGAAAACCAAAAATGAACAGTCACATGGGCCTAGCTAGAAGTTCAAGATTACAAACATAAAAGGCCATTAAGCAGCCAAAGCAGTGCCAGCAGAGCTAGGAGGGTCTCTGTCATCCAAGTTCTTCCTCCATACATCAGTGGGGTCTGGAGTGACATCGGGAGGAGGACCCCAACCATCATCATCATCTTTTTCTTTATCTTTGTCCTCGCGTCGAGGTGAGATTGCAAGCGCCAAACACAGAAAACATTTACTAGAGTTTGGCCAACTAGAGCCGCCAGCAAGAGTAGTATCAGAGGGCCACCTAGAACCGCCACCGCTACTCCCTGCAGCTCCTCTAGAGGGGCACCCTTGGAAAGCTCACAGAGGAGGAGAGCGAGATCGTCGAGGAGGGTGGGAACCATGCCAAAGAGGAGGTTGAAAGTGGGGGAGAGCAAAGCCACTTTGCAGCCAACCCTGAGAGGGCGACCGACTGTGAGAGGAAGTGGGTGAAGCGGGCACTCAAGCCATAATACACGGGGCATTGCCCCAATGATCCAAAATCACCTAAAGGTGAGCCACCTCATGTGCAACCTTTTTAGCTTGAACTTGTATCTGCAAGAGCACATTAGAGCAAATAGTAGCTTTAGAATACAAAGAAACATTTTTATCAATTTGGGTGCTATAAAATATGCAGGCACTTCTATCTTTCTAGATATTGAAGAGGATTTCCACCCTAAAAGTGTACCAAAGCTAGGTATATTTAGCAGGAAGTCTGGGTGAATCTCCCAATAGAACCATATGCTAGTAGAAGGGCTTCGGTTTGAAAGGTCAAAAGAAGTCATGAATCCAATTCCAAAATTGTTGAGCTTTGGTACAAAACTAGAAGAGATGCTTAAAAGACTCAGCTTGCCCATAGAAAGGGCATCGGGGGTTCTGGAACCCCAAGTGAACAAGTCGAGACCCCACAGGCAAGCCTTGGAAAAAAATACACCAAGAAAAGTGGGAAAGTTTCGGCTCAACACTTGTAGACCAAGTGGCTGAGAATATTTTTCACCAGACATGAGTGGAAGATTCAAGAAGCCACCTCTGGTTTAGAATTTCAATCACTAGAAAATGTGGTGAAAGCCACATATAACCAAGCCTAGGCTTGTAATTCCTAAAAGGGGTGTCTGAGTACCACTTCCAGTCCTTTCACTAGGGCTTGGACCCACAAATTCCCACTTTATGAAGCATATCTGCATGAATAGCACTCACCCGACCATCATAAGTTTCACGGTCCTGGTTTTGAAGGTTGTAGAGAGCATGAAAATCTTCCCATGACATAATGTGCATTTGGGTTTGTGAAACACATGTTGCAAAGTTTGAATGCCTTTCTTGTGGAACCTTAGCGCCTTAAGCCAAGGTGACTTGGCCAATGGCTGACCATTACTAGAAAAGAGAGGCGACCACCAAACATTCTATTGATTGAGTGAAAGCCCATCATAGAAACCAGAGCCGGCCTAGCGGAGCCAAGGCTTAACTGCTTCCCAGACTCTCCAAATGCTTTTGGCTACGAAAGTTCCCACAATTTGAATTGGTTCCTTCATAACTAGAAGGGTTTGAAAGCCAATCCCCTTCTAGGTGGGTCTATGAATAGGAAATCTGGATTGGATGCAATGCCTGAGGAGAATCTTCCAGGCTTCATCTCTAGTAAGGGCTCTAATTATCCATTTTACACACAAGGCAGTCCCTTGTTGGGTGGAGAGAAGACCAAGACCTTCAAAGTCTCTAAGGAGGTAGCAGAACTCCCAAGCGACATGGTGAAACCCTCTATGGAAATCCGTAGAGGCCCAAAGAAAGTCCCGAAGCAGCTTTTCAAGCTTAGCATAAGCAGCTTTCGAAGGATCCCAATAGGAGGGACAATACACATGAGTAGCTGCCAAAATCTTAGAGCACACTTGGAATTTTCCAGCTAGAGAAAGAGGCTTGGTAATTCAAAAGGCTAGCTTTTGCTCAATCCTAGAGAGAACAGCTTGCCACAACTCAGTTGGAGAGGCTTGGAAGGCAAAGGGAATGCCTAGAAACTGAAATATTTCCCCTAGCCTAATCCATTTCCAACTATACTTCTGAAACTAGTGAGGAGTAGACAGAATACACTGCCTATAACACAAAGTTTTTTTCCATTGGATTGCAGAGCCAGATGCAAGACAAAAAATGTTAAGACACTCTAGAGCAGCTTTAATATTGTTTTGTTCCTCTAGAAGGGTGAGGAAAGAGTCATAAACAAAATGGCCATTAACAAGTTGAGCCTGTGAGTTAGGCAAGGCAATTCCTTTCACACGTTGTTGAGAAACTGCATTGGCCAACAAGTAGCCAAAGCCTTCGACAACAAGCACATAAAGAGAAGGAGCAAGCAGGCATCCTTTCTGAATGGAACAAAATAAACCAAAGGTAGAAGATTGTCGGCCATTAATGGTGATACATGCAGAGGCATCTGAGAAAAGCATTTGGATAGCTTGAATGAAGTTAGGCCCAAACCCCAAGGCTTTCAACATGGCCAAAATAAAAGGCCACTCAATGCGGTCATAGGCTTTAGCAGAGTCAATTTTGAGAAAAATAGCTTTCTGAGTTGAACGCCTGGCCCACTCCATACCTTCCCAAACAACAATAATGTTATCCAGAATAAATCTGGACTTAATAAACCAAGTTTGCTTTGAGCACACAATCTGAGGCAAAAGATGGTGGATCTTTAGAGCCAAAGCCTTAGCTATGATTTTGTAAGAGACATTAAGGAGCGTGATAGGCTGCTAGTTGCAGATATCCTCAAGATCTTCAGGCTTAGGTATGAATTTAATATTTCCTTTATTAATTATATTACCCAGGGTTTTGGAATGAAAATTCTCAAGGTAGACTTTATGCAAGTCTTTCCCAACACAGTCCCAAAGGGCCTTGTAAAATTCACAAGGGAAACCATCAACCCCCGGGGCCTTATCATCAACCATGGAGTGAACGACTTCTTTCAAGTCTTCAATAATGAGAAATTGCTCACAAAAAGCTTTTTGGGTTGTAGATAGCCTATTTAGCACAACAGTGAGGCAATCCTGAAGGGCTTGTTGTCGCTCAAGCGTATACTCCTAAGTAGTGAAAACTTGTTCATAATGCCAAACAAAGGCTTGGAGAATGTCAGGTAGCTCAGAAAGCACCTGGGTTCCTTCTTTGATTTTTTTGATGCCAGGAGAGGAGTGCCTAAAATGCAAGGCTAGAAAAAAATCCTTGGAGGCATGGTTGCCAAATTTTAACCAGTGCAATCTGGCTTTGATTTGTGCACCTCTGGCAACATAATTGTCTACAACTTACTTTTTGTGTCTTAAATCCACCAGCCTGACTTGCAATAATGGGGAGAAAGGGTTCACTACCAGAGCCTTGGTAGCTGAGCACAAGTCAATTGTCGTAGCCTCATAAGACCGTCAGAAAAAAATGGCCAGCTGGCGCCCATAAATGCACAAATGTTTGGCTGTGTGAGTGATAGCATCATTCCATCAATTTATCTAGCCTGTATTGTGTGGTGGCCTACACTCCAAATTCCAGACCCTACGAATGTGGGCCAATATGGGCTGATGACAAAGTAAAGACGTGTTTAAAAAAAATTGAGTTTTGCAGGCTCAAGGTTGTCTTGTCTCCCATTCAATGTGAAAAGAAATGGGGAAATGATCTGAAAATGTCACATCGACTAACAAATTAACTAGGAGAGAAGAGTTGTCAAAAGAAAAGAAAGATTAAGCCGAGATCATAGCATAATCAAGGCACTTAAATATCCTATCAGATTCAACCCTGAAATTACACCAAGTGTGTCAGAGGGAATGATAATGGTGGCAACCCATATTGGGATCAAAGAGCCCCAATTTATTATGCATTTAAAACCACACCTCCCATTTGCCAGCTTCCCATCTAAATGGCAGAGTGCCATCTTTATCATATGCCATCTTAGCCATATTGAAATCCCCACACAACAACCAAGTAGCAACTGGCAATGAATCAACAACCCAATGCCAAAGCAAAGAGCATTCCACAACATCATTAGAGGCATAAACATTAATAATCCCAAAAGAGTGATTATCAATGTTAAGGAGGATCCAGCTGAGCTAATGTGTGGGGTCAAACCCGTGGTCAGCCACACAAGCATGCCACCATGGGGAGAAAAGGGTGACAGCTCCGCCACATCCAACTTCATGAGAAGTACAAAACATATGACTGGCTGGCCAAATAGAATGACAAGCTGACATGAGCAAAAAATCAAAAAATTTAACTTCTTGGAGACAAAGCACTTCAATACCAGCATACTTCTGTAAAGTATCCCTCACAGAATACTTCCTGGAGAGGTCTATCAGACCTCAAACATTCCATGAGAGGAACTTCATGAATGAAAATCCTCCATATCGTTGGAGTCCGGCTCCTCCTCATTCAATGTAGAGAAGCGATTCTACAAAAATTCTGGTGGCATTAACCCAATTTGAATATTCAGAGAAGAAATTCTTCGTTTCTCCTGCACATATTCTCCTTCTTCTAATGGTAGAGAAGGATTGTGAGACTGTCGTTGAGCTCTCGACATGGGAGGAGGTACATTCAGCTGTGCTAACATAACGACAGCAAGCTAAGGCGTAGCCTTTGGCCTGGGCCAT
Source organism: Sequoia sempervirens (assembly GCA_007258455.2). Lineage (NCBI taxonomy): Eukaryota > Viridiplantae > Streptophyta > Pinopsida > Cupressales > Cupressaceae > Sequoia > Sequoia sempervirens. The sequence goes on along the minus strand of VDFB02009661.1, from coordinate 40,151 downwards.
GCCAAAATATTGCCAGCCCCAACTAGGGCCTCTTTCCCCTTCACCGAAGGGTTTGATGCATCCTTATCTGGCTCAAGGACTTTGGAAACCTATTGTCTATTTTTTTAATTATTTTCAAAAAAAAATTATACCCTTTTGAAGAGGACTCTCTCCTCAAGTGCCCCATATATATATATATATATATTTTTAAATATTTTTTGCTATTTTTTTTTTAATTTTTAATCAGCCTCTTTTTTAACTTTAACAACCTACTTGCATTATTTTAAAAATAAAGTATGTTAAACTAATCAAAATATTAAAAAAAATGCATATTCGGATTCACCACTCCGAGCTCTACAAAAGGGTATTTTTCTTTTTTTTTAAAACATCATTATGATTGAAGAAATACTTAGTTGAAGTTGAAAGTTTCAAAAAATTCTGAAAAAAGTTGAGTTGGTTACCAATGAGAATGCCAACTGGAAAATTTTGGCCGAAAGGGTTTCTATAGAAAGGGTTTCGATCGAAACCCTTTCTATATCAACTCTGCACATTAAAAAAAGCCAATTTGAAAGTGACAAAGGGAGAATTTTTATTTTTTTGGTTTCGATTGAAACCTATTCAACTGAAACCTTATGTGACACATATACGCCACATGGTTTTGGTTGAAACCTATTCAGCCGAAACTTTTTTGGCTAAAAATATTTCACTCGAAACTATTTATTTGGCTGAAAGTGTGACACAACTTTGTGCCTTTACCCATATACTTAACCCTATACCCTCAAATATGAATACTATCCATCAACCCTATACCCTCAACCCTCAACCCTCAACCCTACACCCTTAGCCCTCAACCCTATACTTTATACCCTCAACCATAAACCCTATACCCTAAACCTTATACCTAACACCGTCAACCCTAAAGCTTAAACCATGAACATCTAGACTAGACCATGAACAAGGTGAATGTTGTGAAGGGTGTTACCAAGCATGCAAAGCTTAATAGGTGGGAGAAAAATTCACCAAGATTTTTTTCTTTTGAAGAAATTAACCAAGGGACTTTGAGGAAGAAATGTGTTAATGAAATTTTGGACATAAATAGGCAACTTCATAATCATATTCAACTATAGGAAGGTTTATCTACACCAAAAAAATGAAGGTTGCACATGTAAGAGAGGATGTCTCAAGAATGGAAAAACTAGAAATGAATACAATCCTATAGATAAAGTCTGAAGGTCAAAATAATCTACCTCCCATTCAAGACATAAACAACCATTGTGCTTCTGAAAAGAGCAATTATTGCTCCTTTGATAATTTAGATGCTACCAATATGCCCTCTTTTGATAGTGAGGAAGATCTTGAAAGGTGTGAATCTCATTTTCCTTCCAAAGATTGTGAAAAGTTAAGTCCAAGTTTATTTAAGATTCACTCAAGGACAACTATTTTACACACTAAAAAAACAAGTTTGCTCCCATGTGATCACCATAGAACATTCTTTGATAACATCATGGATCATTATGATTATTTCTCACATCCTTTAGTTTGCATATGTTGTGATCCACATAGTTATAATGTGAATGCATCATTAGGGAGAGAGGAGTAAGAAGAGATGGAGGGAGAAGTAGACGTGGAGGGAGTGAGAGACCAAGGGAAAGAGAAGATAGAGGGGAAGAGAGGTCAGAGACTTGCAGGGGAGAGAGAGATGAGATGGGGGTTTGAGGGAGGGGGAGACGACACCATGAGGACAGAGAGTGGAGACTGAAGAAGGGAGGAAGAATCCAGGAGAGGGAGGGAGGGGACAGAGGAGGAGAAGAAAGAGAGAGGAGTAATAAGGGATGGAGGGAAGACATAGGGAGGAGGAAGGAGGACAGAGAGGATGGAGAGTGGAGGAAAGGAGGAATAAAGAGAAAATAATGAGGGGATGGAGGTGGAAGGATGGATGGAGGACATAGAGGGAGGGAAATAACTAAAGAGGGGAGAGATATAGAGGTGAGAGACCTATAGCCTAGGGAGAGATGGGTGCGAGACATAGGGGAGAGGTAGGGGTGAGAGAGATAGAGAGGGGAGAGAGGTGGGTAATGAGGCAAGGAGGGAGAGGTAGAGAGGTAATGAGGGAGGAGGGAGAGACCTAGATATGGGGAGAGAGAGAGGATGGGAGGGAGAGGTAGTGATTGAGAGAATGGAGAGAGATGGGAGAGAAACAATAATAAAGGGAGAGAGAAGAAGATAGAGGTAGGGAGGAAGGGATAGACATGAGGGTAAGAAGGGAAGAAAAGGTAGAGAGGGAGAGAGGATGGGAGAGACCTAGAGAGGGGAGAGAAGGAAGGACAAAAGAAAGGAAAGGGCCCAACGGCCCAAGACACCAAGTGGAGAGAGAGAAAGAAAGAATGAAGACTTAAAATGGCCATTGGCACAGCAATGGAGCCTGAAGATTTGGTCATCCAACCCAAAGGGTTGAATGACCATTTCATGCCAAAGACGTGTTTTTTGAAAAGGTAAAAAAATTTCACACATTTTTGGTCGTGCTCTCCGACAGGTTTTCATATGTTTCAATACAAACTTATAAAAATACCATGATTATGTTAATCTCTCTCTTAGCTATCTAATCATGTAATTTTTTCATGCTTCGATTATGATAAGGTTTTCATCTTTAATTTCTTTTATTAGTGTGTCCATTTTTTGTCAAAAACCAACATGTCGTATTTTGGGTATAGTTTTTTACTCATTCATCAAATTTTGAAAAAAAAAACATTTTTAGAAATTGAACTCCATTCTACATGTATTGAAAAAAATAAAATTGATTTTTTATTAGTTTTCAAAAAGTTCAATGGGGAGCACACTCAAATTTATTTATTTTAGGATGTGTCCACTTCAAAAATTAGTAAAAAATCATATATTCATAAAAAATTAGCCAAAAAATCTGGCATAAACTACATGGTATTACCTAATTTCTCACCAAATCAATTTTTAAAATTCTAAAAAAAAAATTTATGGGGAGCACACAAGATGCTATTTTATGTTTTTTTTTGAAAAAAATAGGACCACTTTGTGTCCTCCCCCTTTTTGAAACCCTTAATCTTAACTATTTTTTTAAATAGTATTTTAGAAAGTAGATTCAGAGCACTACAACTCTTGTTCTTGTTGCATCTTCAAATTTGAGCGTAACTATCTTCATTTTCTTGTCAAATATCAAACTTTGGTGATTTTAGAAAAAAAGTGGCATCTTAAGACCCCCTTTTTGTATCACATCTTGGTGCACTTACCTTGGTGTTGATCCCAATGAGTACTTGTATTTGATCCATTTTGTGATATTGGATTAGTGTTTTATATGATGTGTACGTTAAGTGTATACTTCGTGTATGGCATCTGTGTAAGTCATCTCCCAATGTGTTTGGCACGAGTGTTGTTCTTGTGGCCCATGTGACTATCTCCTAGTACGATGGAAGTGGATCCTTTTGATTCCACAAGGTTGGGTGGCATGTAAACCACTACTGGGGATCAAAGGATCATGGTTGGTGTCGATGATTGCTTCAAATTGGCAAAGTTTCTCATGCTTATTTCATGTTTTCTTCCATTTGATTCATTGATGCAAATTGTATATGTAAAGGACATTTGAGTCCTATTTATTGTTGGTGTAGGTTTTTATTTTCCTAGTGGGTTAACTTATTTTCCCTTAGTCCTAGGTTTTTTCTACACTTTTTATTAAGCCTGCTTAGGATAATAAAGTGAGTTTATCATTTAATAGCTAGGACATAAGTGATGTGGCGTCCCCTTCTGTAAAGGGTGGAACACTTTCCACTTTTGGTGGTTAATTCCTATTGGTTGGATTTGCCACCTCCATCATCTCTTTTGTTCTATATAAACTCAATACCTAGCTTGTATTTTCATTCATTCTCTTGTATTGTTATATATTTGGGCGTACATGTACCTTGATGCATGCAATCATTATTCTTTAGATCTTCTTTAAGCTCCTAATGCAATCTTGTCATCTTGACATTTGCACATCTCTTGGAATCTCGGGTCTGTAATTGTGTTATTTCATTTACAGTTGTATAGCTTATCTCTATCATAGAAGATATTGGTTATTCAATCTATTTCAAATTTCTAACATGGTATCAGAGCTTAGATTTTGAGACTTTTGAGTACTTGGATTCCTGATTAAGAGATTACAGTTTTTGTATGATCTTGTAAATTCATGTATGCTCTTCTCTTGTGTTTCAATATGATTTGGAAAATCAAAAAGGAATTATGAAGATCTATTAATATTATATTTGCATGTGTGTTTTTGGTGATATCTAGTGACTGCAACTATTTTAGCTATAGTGGCAACATTTTTGACTATCTCATTGTGTTCAGGAGGCTTAAGAAAGTTAGATTTGGCTTTTGTTTCACTCAATTTGGCGACCATATGATAGTAGCAAACAAGGGTTTGAAGCTCAGATCTGGTGACCAACTTTTTGCAAGAACATTTTCGGCCCAAACGGACCTTATCATTATGCTCAGATGGCCCAAAAACTCCTATTCTCATATAAAATTTGTCTATTTTAGATGAATTTTATTTTTGGCAAATTTTTATTTTGTTTGAGGGGTTGTCACTATAGGCTAATTTCAATCATTTTAAAAATAAATATAACTTTCAGCACGATGTTCATTTTTGGCAAATGGGATCATTGGAAAGCTAGAGATGAGCACTTTCCATCTACAGAGGCATTGAAAATATTTTTTACCATTTTATGCCAGATATTGCAGGTTGAAGCTGTTGTTGCATTTTTTCCTCAACAAACCGTAACTTTCGCCCCAAAGCTTTGTTTTTCGAAAACAAATAGGCATTGGAAAGGTATTGAAGAGCACTACACTACTACAGGGATAATTTTTATAGATTTGTATCAAGTTCATTTTGTATCATAATTTTTAATTTTGGTCATTGTGGACCTATTGAGCATTGTATCTTGGAAAAGGCATTGTAAATGCACTAATCATAAAGTACCAACAGTGTAATATCTTGGGGGGGTGATTTCAGAGACTAGTGGAAAGGGGGAGTGTCTCTTGGTGTCAATTTTTCAGTTTGCATTCTCTTTTCATGCACTCATAAAACAATCTTATTTTTTGTCTAAAATGGATCAATGAATAGTTCATAAATTATCACCCTATAATTATTTTGATTGGAAAAGTAAAATGTCACTCTACTTGAAAAAGTATGGATTGCATAAGGTAACAATGGGACTAGAAAATGAACCAAAAATTAATGCAGAAAAGATAAAATGGTTTAATAAGTGTGATGGATCATTTAGAACCTTTTGTATGTCTGTATGTCCAGATTTGCTCTTTCATGTTGAATCTTTGTCTACACCAAATGAAATTTGGACAACATTATTTGGTGCACAAGATGAATTAAGAGGTCATCAATTGGAGAATGAGCTAATAGGTTTAAGTCCTTCAAGTTTTGATACAATACAATACTTCTTCACCAAACTAAAGGCCATAAGATTGTAATTGAAATAGTGTGGAATTGAGAAAGATGATAAACAATTGAACTTAAGTATTCTCTCTAAACTTGGTCCAGATTATTCAGTATTTGTTTCTACATTCTATGCCACTAAAAGTGCCTTAGGAGCTTCCTTTCCTTCTCTTGATGTGTTTGTTAATGAACTCACAAAAGACCCAAATAAGTTGGTTCAAATGGGAACTATCAAATCTTCTAAGTCTCATGATTTGGTTGCAAGTCAAGGCACTAAAGATCATAAAGATAATGGAAAAAAAAGTAAGAAAAAAAAGAATCAAGGAGAGAATGCTTCAGATGTATCTTTTTCTGCTTCTAATGTAGACAATAAAACTTTTTCAAATCAAGGAAAATCTAAGAACGAGAAGGTAAAATGTGCTTATTGTAAGAAACTTGGTCATGATGAACACAAATGTATGAAGAAATAGATTGATCATCTCAAACATCTTTTTGAGAAGAGCAATAAAGGGGTCACTGAATCTCCATCTTCATCAAACCAAGAATCTACTAAGAAAAAGGAAAAAGGATATACAGATAAAGGAAAAGCTCTTTGTGCTTCTACGAGTATTGGATCATGGAGACAACTTCTAGATTCAAGAGCTTCTCATCATATGGCTTCTTCATAGTCTATCTTATCTTCTTTTGATCCTTGTGTTATGCCACCTATTTTGATGGGTAACAATGCATGTATGAATGTAATTGGGAAGGGATTTGTTGATATAAAGGATGCCACTTTCAATGATGTATTGTGTGTACCACATTTATCTAATACTCTTCTTTCCATCTATCAAGTTACTCAGAGTGGAGCAAGAAAGACTATGGAATTTAATCCTGATTTAGTTCTTATTAGAGATTTGGAGAGAAAAGAGATAATTGCTATTGGGGTGGTTGATCATGCATCTTAGTTCTATTCCTTTTCATATTTTATTCCTGATGATGAATTTGATCCTTTGGATGATGATCATACTTCTAGTGTGGATTTTGATTTTAAGGAGAATTTTGGTTACTTGAACTTGGGTATTCTCACAAGTGATCTAGTTCTTGAACCTTGCATTCTATCTCCTCCATCTACTGTTGCTACTTCATATTCTATTTTTTCTTCTTTGAAAGTTTTCAGTGATTCTTTGTAGCAGAACATACATTTTTTTTTAGATTTAGCTTTGTGGGATGATCTCTTGACAAGTATTTCAGACTTTTTTATGGAGACACATATTGTAGATTTGGGAGACACTATTGATTTTATTCATCCTCTTTGACGAAGTTGATTATTTTTCAATTGTTGTGAGGGAACACTTTGAGCCTCTTGCTCATTCTCTACATGATCATTCATCACAATTTGACATGAGTGTGGATAATTTGGATCATAATTTGGAGGAGACATCTTCAGAGGAGATACTTGAGTCTTTGTATGGAGTTCTACATTAGTCTCTAGGAGATTATGAGTTTTCATTTTCAGCAGTGTGGCCTAGAACACCTAATTTGACTGTGGGAGCCTTCAACATTGACATGGGGACACTTGAGGTGAGTTCAAAGAATCCATAAATCTTGCGTTTTCTTCCTTATTCCTTTGAGTGAGGAGATTGCTTGCATATGCCATTGGTTTGTTTCTTACTAAAGGGAGGAACATTTTTCAATGATCATGGACCATCCAATTTCGAACATCTACCATTAGATATCTTTTGGGGGGGGGTTCTTTGTCCTTCCACTTCATTTATCTCTCTATTATAGGGAGCATACTTCCTTCTTGTGGGATGGGGCATCTTCTTATTTTGGGGAAATCTTATGTGTACATGGGTACCTAAAATGGATTTTTTTTTGAGACCCATCATCTTTTACATCCACCTAAGCTGCGCTTAAGGGGGGTGTTGGTGTAGGTTTTTTTTCTTAGTGGGTTAATTTATTTTCCCTTAGTCCTAGGTTTTTCCTACACTTTTATTAAGCTTGTTTAGGATAATAAAGTGAGTTTATCATTTGATAACTAGGAGATAAGTGATGTGGTGTCCCCTTCCTTAAAGGGTGGAACACTTTCCCCTTTTGGTGGCCATCTCCACTTTTGGTGGTCCATATCCACTTTTGGTGGTTAATTCCTATTGGTTGGATTTTCCACCTCCATCATCTCCTTAGTTCTATCAAACTCACTACCTACCTTGTATTTTCATTCATTCTCTTGCATTGTTGTATACTTTGACATACATGTACCTTGATGCATGCAACCATTATTCTACAAATTTTCTTTGAGATCCTAATGCAATCTTGTCATCTTGACATTTGCACATCTCTTGGAATTTGAGTCTGTAATTGTGTTATTTGATTTATAGTTTTATAGCTTATCTCTCTCATATAAGATCTTGGTTATTCAATCTATTTTAAATTTCTAACATTTATTGTAATTGTAATAATTTGATATTTTGGACCTCTATTCTTGAGATGGATTGTAATCCATAGATAATAGATAGTGAAATTAATTTTAGTTACACGACTCGATGTTGGAACCAAGCACAATCATATTATGGATGCTTATGCTTATGGAATGTAATGGTAAAATGAACTTAACAACATTTTATTTGGGCTTAAAATGAATGCAAGAATATTTTAATTGAGTTTAAAAATAATGTAAGTGACTTGGAGTAGTCTTGGATAGTGTGTGGACCCGTCATGTAGTTGTCCTACTCATAAGAGTTTGTTCCTTAAGTGCGGTGTCATTTAGGGTACTTTGGTAGCCTCTTGTGAGGTCTTGTAAAATATCAAATGTGTTGTATCTTTTAATTTAGGTGTTTTCTTACTTAGGGAAAGAGCTATGGGGTGTCAAGGAGATGATTACACTCCTCCCTACCTTTTCCTTCGCTTGCTGACAATGTCCAATGATTAGGGGAAATCAAACTCTTTGTTTGACCCCAAGTCTTGTTTTGTTGTTTCTAAGTTCATAGTGTGTTGTAGACACTCTTAGGTGGTTCCTTAGTGCTTGGGGGGTCTAGGAGGTCATTCCCTAGTTTGGGGAAGCTCACTGCCCAAGACACTAGCACCCCTGTAAGGACACCAATGCTTGTAAAGTGCATCAGAGATAAAAGCACCCAAAATGGACTCATATACTATAAGTGGACATAGGTGCCCCTATAGGACATTAGTGTTGGGTGCTAGTACCCAAAGATGCATTGTTTTCTATCCTTTTTGTTAGCAATAGGTTCTTCAGGGCCTCGTATGGGAAAATTTGTGAATGAAAGTTGTTCTCCATGGTCTTGGGAGTCTAGGGATGTTTTGAGCATGTCTCTATGTGTTTTCATTGAGAAATTGTGGCATCTCCTTACCTTGGGAAGCATGTGGTTGTTTGGAAGTGACCCATAATCATTCCAATTAGTGGAGAGTTTGTTCCTCCTAGTTATGCAATCTCTTATGAAGGTTGGCCTTGGTGTGTAGAGTTCTTAAGTATGTTTGGATGTGGATTGGAAGTTGAATATTCCCTCATCCTATCCAATTTTTATGTTGTGAGAGAACGCAATCATGGGTTTGTAACTAGTTGTTGTGTAGGCGTCATCCTCTCTCTTGTAGGTTTGTCGTTGTGGATTTATCCCATGAGTGTTAGTCTTCCTCTGTTGTCACCTTGGTTATATAATGGTGAGGTTAAATTCTTGTTGTTGTTTTCATTGTGTTATTGTGTTCCACACAACACTTGTGTGAACATTGTTGTATAGGTGTGACTTATTATCACAAAAATTATAGAGGGAGGTTAAAAGAAACTAGGAAAAATATTTAGGGTTGTCATGAGTAAAGTATAGTTAAATTCGGTTTTTCTTTGTTTATTTTACTTTCTTAGATTTATTATGGTTCACCATGACAACAAAATATTCAAGAACATAGGAAAATAATAAAAAGAATATAGAGTGAGGTAAAAAAGAAAGTATTCAAAATATTTAGGGTTGTTATGAGTCAAGTGATAGTATAGTGAAATTGAATTTTTCTTTGTTTATTTCAATTATGAATATATGGTTTAAATTAAAATATTTTACTTTTTGATAATGATTTTTCCAATGTATTAAAAAAATATGTAGTTCCAAAATAAAATAATATAACTGGGTATATGCAGGATCATGATGGGCCAAAAAGTGGCAATATGATGGGTATGTGGCTGATGACTTTTTTTTACCCAAAATTGATGAAATGAAAAGGGTTTTGTGTTGAGATTCTAGTTTCCACCAATATAAATTTATGCTTTACCAAGCACCTAATAATTAATTATTATTCATTTTCTATTCAAATTATGATTAACAAGTTCATTAGACAAATTGATTGAAAAACATGTATAACTTTCTAAATTTGTATCATTTTGAATCCAAAATATGCCCATTCTATGCTTCACATACACAGTAGGATTAAAAAGAAAAATGAATTGCCTTTGACCAAAGTTACAGTATCGAATATACAAGTTTTTTATATTTTTAAAGTTGTAATAAAAAAAAATAATAATTAATTATTTACTCAAAAATTATAAAAAAAAAATTCACACTGGTGACATGAGTCCCTCACTATACTGCAAAACTTTATAAAAAATATTATCATTTTATTGTGGTTGTGTGGTTAGATAGACACTCCCAATTTTATTTTTTCCGAAAATTTAAGTACTCAATGAGATTGAAATTCTAAATCTTTTCACTAAATAGATTTTTTTTTTTTAAAAAACCTAGTGAAGGCCAGGAACTCCGTGATCAATTCTGTTATGACTACTTTACATATTTTAAAATAATATAGATAACTTATTCAAATTTTTTATCAGCCAAGCGCTTTCCCAACTCCTCATTTTTTCTTTTGCTGATTTATGGGCCTGTTTTTTCCATGATGATCCTCCACATACCCAACTTAAATAATTAGTTTTCATAAAACTTTGACACTATTGATGTAATTAGATATTTAAGATATGGAGTAAATAATTTATTAAAATTGTAAAATAAAGATACTTTAAATACATCTATTATATCTTTAAGATGTATTTTAGATAGGGGAGAGGGGCCTATAGTGGAGCACCCTAACTTCACGTTTCTCAAAATCCTACATGGAAATTTCAAATCACTCCCAATTTTGTACAACAATTACTCAGTACCCATGTGTCATGACGCGAGGGCCATAATTATCAAATATATGATGCCACATTAAAGATGTTTTTGTTGAGTGGTCTCAAAAGTGCCCCAAAAAAAGTAATCACAGCACTAAATTCATAATATTTGCAATCGATGTGGCATCACATAATTTGTCACTTCGCAGCACTTGGATAAAAAGTGTTTTGCAATTGGATATTAAAGTGCTCCACTATGGAGCCCACTAAGGACTACTTCTATCCCCACTATTGACCCTGCTCCATTATGGTCCCCTCTCCCCTAGATATTTTAGATCAGAATCTAGCACGACCCCCTATAAACTGCAGGTGCGCCTGGTAAACTTTTTAACGTGACCGACGGCGCTGGTGCGACACGCCCTCCGGTACCACGGGGGTGGGGGAGACTAGAACTTGTGACCAACCTCCTGCTACAGGAAAGATTTAGCCTCCCCTAGATGTATTTAAGATTCTATACTAATTTTAATTAAGCAGATTCTTTATCATTTATTTTGATAACATTATTAATCCCCTTTTTAATCTAAATGTTCACTAATTTATCATTTTAATCTATTAATTATCCTAAATTTAATAATTAAAACATGTTTTATTCAAAAAGTTCTAATTTAATTATACATATAAATTCTATAAAATATATAACTTTCATTTTACTTTTAAAATTTAAATTATTATAAAATAAAAATTGGTATAAAATGATATGTTGCAAATTATTTTTGTAAAATTTAAGAGGTCCCACATAATTCTTAAAATTTAAAAATTTAATAATGTATAATTTAATTTCATTTTCCCTTTTTTATTTACTTTTAAATTTTATCTTCAAATTTTATACACATATATATTGCCCACTAAAAAGTGTCCCCAATGCATTCGCTTGGAATGATTTAACTGGCAGCATCGGCCAATCACATTTCGCCATTTAACATATTACTTATTTTTTTGTATAGTTTGAATTTGGAGAGCTATTTTTTATATTGGAAAATTAGCATTTATCTATTTTTCTATTCGTTCGAGTAGTGTTATAAATCATTTTCGTTTTAAAAATTGGAAAAAATGCGAATGCATAAATTAATTGAATAAATTTAAGCAAAGACATAGTTTATAAAACTGGGGGCGGGTAGAGGTACGTAATCATAAATGCAAATTAAATGCATTAAATGGCATCTCGCTGGAGGTGAAGGCGCTGGAATGGCTTGGTGGCCATGCATAACCAGAGTACTTTGGTCATTTAATTACGCGGAAGGCGTGTCCCTCATTGAACTTCCTCCTTGCCAAGGATCAAATTCTCGATCTTTTTCAAAACTGCATCAAGCTGGCTTTGAAAATGTAACCTTAACTTTGCTCCACAGTCTCTGGATTTACATGTCTTGAAGCTTGCAAGAACAATTCCTGACTTTGTTGCACTCTTTGGTTTCAGAAAATTAATCAGCGGAATACTTGGGAGCTTGATTTCATTGATCATCTCAGTGATATTATAAAAGTGGAGGATGAGGACACAGAGACCAATTTCCAGAAGGTTCCCCCCTCCCTTGAGTGTATTCTTTTTTTTTAACTAGGTCTAGGTTTCAATCTTTGCTGTTGGTATTGATTGGGTATGGTATGGTGCGGTGGCAGGCGAGTTGCTCGTTGGAAGCGGGTGTGAAGATCTACTCATTAAGAGTGGATTCGGTGCACTCCGAGGCATATAAGGTCCTTGGCGGCATCAATCGCACTGGAGCAGGTGATGCAGGTGCACCCCTATTCTCTGCCCCGGATTTCTTTACTTTGCATTTAGAAAAAGGGTAGGACCGTTTTTATACCTGTTTGGCTTCGAGGTTGTAATGGGCCAAATCCATTTCGTTGAAATTGTCTGAAGTCGGTCAGAACAACATTTTGTAGACATTGAGCTGCGATGACTCTTTGTGAGCAACTTCTCACAAATTACAATTAATTCTTATTCTTAATCCTAGATTAATTACAGTGATTCATGTGCGTTGCAATATTTGCACCTTTTACATCACTTTGAACAATGCCTTTTCATTACCTTATATATCTTAATACATACGCCTTATCTCTCTTACCAATGGTATTATGGGTTCTCCCCCCTTCATGCTACGCTGCCATTATATCTGCATAATGCCATTTTACTCACCCTCATGCTTGTTTCTTTGTTCTCCAAAATACATCAAACATTTGAAGAAATTCCTTTCTTTGTCCTTTTATATGAAATATAAACAATCCTGTGACCTAATTTACCATCTGTTTGTATAATTGGTTGTTGAAATCTTAGTTCCAGTGCCATGCGTGAAGAAGAAAATGTGCAATATTTTTGCTTCAGTTGACACCTGCTTGTTATTTGTAAACATGATTTTCTGTATGGTTGATCGACAGTGCTCTTCTGGAAAGCTATCAGTGATCTTTGATTTGCATTTCCCCTCGTATTGTGGGTTGCTTCTCAAGATTTAAGTGGTGAGATCTTATGGAAATGCCTAGAGTAGTCTTGTGAGTGGTTTTCTTATTGTGCAGGGACAATTGCATTCCATAATTTTCAGCTCAATGTGGCAGGCAAATTCCAAGAAATTGCACCTTTTCTTTTTGAAATAATAGTTTTTGAATATAATACATTACAAAATTAGAATGCAATTCATAGCTAGGTTTCGAAAATCCAAAACCAAGAACATAATCTAGTTTTATAGATCAAAGAAAATGGAAGCTAGTTGAAACCTTAAAACTATGGTTATATCCATACACTACCAAATCCTCTTTAATTTATCCCCTTTCTTTATTCTTCTTTTGGATTTTGCCAAATGGGTACAATCATTAGTGCGATAAAATTGTATTTATATCTTCTTTTAATTGGTCTTATTTGATTCATCAAGCCTTTTTAGTTTTTTAATGTTCTTACTGCAGCTGTCTTAAAATTTACATATTCTCTTAAATATGATTTGTTGGCTGACATGAAGGCATGCTCTGCAGATGTGCAGCAGAGTTCAGATGCTCAGAGTGAAGTTTCAGAAAAAGATAACAAATCAAAGAAGAAGAAAAGGGAACCATTTTCCATTGACTTTTTGAATTGTTCTGAAACTGAAAATATTAGTTCTTTTGCTCTCCCTAAAACGCAGCGGTCCTTGCTATTGCCCCAGAATAGTGCCCCTAATAGGACTACTCTTCCAGAAGACTGTCATTACCAGCCAGAGGAGTTTGTAAAGCTCTTCTTAATGCCACGTGTTATGGTAAACACATCTCCTTAAGTTTTGATCTCTTATTTTTCCACACAATAATCTAATTTTGGCTTCTACTTATTTACAGTGTATCGGGAAAAAGGGAAGAAAAGTCAATGGTAATATTTCTCACATTTGTCTTTTGTGTCTGGACGTAACAACAGATCTAATTATTTATTTTAATGGAAATATTGAGGTTCATTATCTGTAATTTAATTTATAGCATGTTTATATTCTCGGCACACTTGAAATGTTTTATGCAATTTGTTTCAGATGATTTTCTTGAACCTACCAACTGTTTTGAACCATCAGTTTCGTGGGGCAACAACGATGGTTTTGATTCTAACTGGGATGATACACTCATTGATAGTGATCTTGAAGACTCAAATGTGAACATGGTTGTTCAGCCTCGTAAGGTTTGACATTGACACATAAGTTTTTTATACAACATTTTATATAGTTTCTATCAAATGCTATCTTGCCAAAATGGTGCCTTTCTATACCAAAAAAATTATAGGAATGTATATAAAATGTGGATGTCTAATCTATATAGGTTGATTTTCATTCAGAAATGATGACAAAAATCTGAGTGGAACAATATGGGTGCAACAACTTTACACATTCTTTCTTCATTTTAAGCTTGTGGCATGGCAGTTATATAAATCATATGTTTATCAGATCTCAACTTTTGTTGTTCATACGGTTTTTTAACAGATTGGATTTTGGTACATGCTTGTTTGTTATGCTTTTGCCTAGTTGAAATGGCATCTTAAGTTCTATAGGGCATTCAAATTTTTGAATTAAAATTTAAACAATACAGAAGGGTTTGGAGGCTTCAGCAATACAGGTTGGTGAAGGTTTTGATTGGGGAAGAATACAAATTTCAAGTGGGAGGAAACAGTATGATTGTAATCATTCCTATTTCTGATATAATTTTTTTGTTTTCAGATTTATCCATCACTATATAATAACTTGTAATCTTGTCCTGTTTAGACATCAAATTTGTTATTTTTGGGTTTGTTTTGTTGTTATCACTTCATGATCATAAACAGCTGCCTGCTTGCTTTCATGCATCCTTTATAACAGTGTTCCATGAGAGTACTTGCATATATGCACCCCTTGTAACTTTTTACTATAGATGCAATTAGTAGAATAGTCCTCTACAATGGCCATACTGTTTTTAAGAATCTTTATTCTTGCAAATAATGGTGGTGGCTTTTTTATCTTTCCATTGCCTTGCTGACTTGAAGTGAAGGATTATCTTTGTGGACTCATTTTCTATCCATCTTGATCACGAGAGTTTAAACACATCTTATCAGTAATCTTCTCTTAGAATATGTTGTTTCTCATTTACTTGAAAAAGGCTAAATCATCCTCAAATTGGCAAGCCAATTTTGTTTTTAACTGTGCATCTATCTCTCATTGATATGACACCATCATCAGTTTGTCTACCACTTTGAAGGCTTGTTGATATGGGACAGCGATTGAATCCTTCCGGTTGCTTTTGTCTTGTCTCCTCATATTCCCTTAGAGTGTCATAATAGACCTTTTGTCTTCCAATTAGAGCCTACATTCACTTTTCCTTCTTATCAAGCTTACCCATTCATTGGGCAATGTTTGTGACATTGATACCAGTTTCAGACATTTGTCTTCACGTGAGTCTTCTATTTCTGTATGCTCACTTTATCATTTTGTTTCATTGTATCTCTTATTTTCCGGTTCAATCTTTTTGAGCGATTTATTGCAATGGAGGAATTCACCTTCACCTCATGCTTTTGCCAAGTTGGTTAATGACATAATCTGAAATAAATAAATCCACGTGATCCAAGGAATTGAACAAAGCTTTAGTACTAATATTCTTCATATTTGTCCTCGTGATTCAAATGATTACTTCACTAACACTTATTGACACAGTTTATTAATGAAATGAAATGAAGAATGTATAACTAAGTGCCATGCTCAAGGAATCTGCTTTTCCATCATGTTGTGATTAATTTCTGTTTTATTGGAAATGAAACAAAAAAATAGAATGAGCAAGAAACTTGAAAGAAGGAAACAGGAACAAAAATATTGCCATAA
This sequence comes from Sequoia sempervirens, assembly GCA_007258455.2. Classification (NCBI taxonomy): domain Eukaryota; kingdom Viridiplantae; phylum Streptophyta; class Pinopsida; order Cupressales; family Cupressaceae; genus Sequoia; species Sequoia sempervirens. Next base: position 24,295 of record VDFB02009661.1, on the reverse strand, counting down.
CCGTAGCAGCAAAATTTGTTTCAGGAAAAAATGGCAAACCAAAAGATAAAGATTTTTTTCTAACTCCAAAAAACTGGAATTTAGGTTGGAAAAATTAGACTTTCAAAAAACACAGAAAGCCACACAAAAAGGAGTAATACCTACTGTTTTTAAAAATTTAAGGCATTTTAATAGCATAGAGATATAGAAAGCAAATAAAATTGAGAGTTTACCCCATGAATTTTGGAATATAAATCTTTTCATTTATGTTTATATCACTGGCTAAATTGCATTGTATGGTGTATACTCAACAGTGCTTAAATGATAACTAGATACTAAAAGTAAAAGTTTTCAAATTTTCAATTACAATTTACTTTGCACAAAGTTAACCTACAAACTACGTACAAAGTATCAAAAAATCAAATGTAACCAGTGACTTGTTGCTACAAAGAGAACTACGCTAGAGGGCTGTAGGTTCTAATGATGAAGCTCTAGGGGCAGAATCTTTTCTTGACCATTGATGTTGGCCTCCGTAAGACTCAAAATCCTTGGGATTGGGTTGATGGAAGCAATACAAGACTATGAAGGAGCACTTTTAAAAACTTCCTTTCCAAGAAAAATCACAAGCGCTGAGTGACGACCAACAAACCAAACAACCTGTTAGTCAAAGATATTGAGGGTTTTGCTATCCTATGAAATACTAGCATTGAAGTCATTGAGGTTGAAAATAGCCACCTTGCAAACAAGTGAAAAAATTGAAAAACCCTTTGCTGATGAAAAAATTAACCAAAAATTGTTTAAACTTGTGATAAATTGTGATTTAGAAAATTTGTTTGTGATTTTTTGGGAAAAAATCGTTAAAAATTGCAAGGGCCAATTTCTTGAAAAAAATATGATTATTGCAGTTTAAAAATTGCTAACAGTGGTGGTTTGCAATTACTCACGTTTTCTTGCAATTTATGCTTCTATGACCATAATACGTGGAGTTACTTTGCAGAAACACATTTTCAATGAAAATCCTACTAAAAAATGAATCATGCTTCTTCTTGAAATCACCAATTACAAATTACAAGAAACTAGTTTAACTATGGATATCATGGGATCCTACAGTGATTATAATATTTCTATACAAAACGCACTACTGGGATCAGGAATTCTTATGCACAATCCATAGAATGATTTCTGCAGCTCTAGATGCCATCAACATACCCAAATATACATATTTATGCATACATTTCCTTATCAAACCATCAACAACATATCCTAGGAAGATGAAACACACCATTTATGCATTTGAACTGATTGGATTTCTATTCTATTTTAATGAATTTGTTCTTGTATGAATGTCATAATATGTATCTGGTAGGGATCAAATTCCTCCCACAATGACATTACTTGTAGGACAAGCAATGTTGACACAGCGTGTGATTGGGTTGTTATAATGACTTTGTCTTTGTTGGAATGAATGAGGCACACATCGGGTATGTACTTGGTATAGTGCCATCTCACTCACCTTTGTCCAATAATAGGATGACAAATTTGGTTGGCAGTGGCTGAATTTGTGAGTGACAAATTTGGATATTCTTGTGGTCCAGACATTCCCTAGATTCTTTGTTGCTGTCCAATTCTTTCTATAAGTATGAATATAGGAATTCATGTTTCCTTTGGATTGCTGAGTTTGTATAGAATAGTCAGTTTTGAGTGTGTTACACATTTGTTTGAGGATGAAGGTGGTGTACATGAATTGTGACATTGATTTCATTATTTTTGGAACAATAAGACTCTCGTCATTTCTTGTAGAGTAACCCTCTCCTATAGAGGGAAATAGTGATTCATGACAAAAGCTAATTACAGATCAAAGATCAAGAATATGATGGTAACACTTGAAAATCTGATTATCTTTCATTTGCTAAACCTTGAGATTCTGGTTTTCATTTCACTATGAAATAAAAAAAATTGTATATTTGATATGATGATGCACATGCTTTTGAGTCTCACAGATTCAAAAGAAATGAAACATTTACCGAGATACTAAAATGCTACAAGTTGGAAATATGAGATTCCATGTATATTTGAAGTAGATTTTTTTTTTTTTTTTGTCAAGAATTCTTTGGCAAATCGAGTGGTAGAAAGAATCTGACAATGAAAGATGGCGAGAATAGAATATTTGAGCTGTATCAAGTGCTACAACTTTGTATGATAGAAATGCTTTGCCACAAATGCTTAACTTGTAAAAATATTCTTCAAATTTTAAGTTGCCTTTTTTCATTTTGTTTGGTATGATGCTTTTTGAAGTGTAGTTAGAACATAAGTTTATTCCAGCAAGTTTGATTTTTGAGAAGTTCAGTTTATGCATTAATTGTTGCAAGGTTCTTCATCCGTGCACAGCCGTTGATCCTTTCATTTGTTGCTCCCTGTTTGGTCGTGGCTCTTTAATGCACATGACACCGCATTCCTTGAAGACTCAGCTGGGCTACCCTCATAACTGTCGCTCAAGCAGGTGGGAAGAGAAGAAAATCTGTGCAAAATATCTGATCGGAGTAATGAATGCCCTTGACAGCACAACAGCATAAGGTAAGTCGGTTACTCCTTTACTAGACGCCCCAAACCCTAAATTGATGTTTCAGTTTACATTTCTGGTAAAATCTTCTGTCAAGAGATATTTGTGCACAATCCTGAGGTAAGCTGCATTATCCTTGGTATACCCCGAGCGTCGAACACCTTTATTGAAATCTGATGATATTAAAAAGTTTCGTCTTCCGACGGACCACAGTCTGGCCAATTCTACCAATTTTATTCCATCCCATTTATCCCTACACCACCATGGATGCTCTATACATCTTTTTCTTTTCTGTGCTGTCTGCTTTAAGTTTTCTTGTGCTTCTCTGTTTTCTATGTAAATTTTAGAATGAAAATTGTATTACTTTAAATTTATTTTCCGCCACTAATGCTTCCTGCCCCTTAACTGTGAACAGATTGAAGCAGCAAGTAGCAAAAGTAGACGACTTTGGGTTCTTTGAAAATTTCCTGCGACCACAGTTGGCACAGAATCTTGGGTAAGCCATTTCCTTCTAATTTCTAGGGTTTTCAAAGATAAATTGACTAAGTAATCTAAACAGCCTTCAAGACCTATAGTTTTCCCTCTTTACTGAAACTGTTCCTAAGTTAGAGTTGAAGTATCAGCTGAATTTAGTAACAAATGCATTAATATATATATATATACAGATAGTTAGCCCAGGCAAGAAGGTCAACCATGCAAACATAGCGATCAGCTGTAGGTGTAATGCAATAACGGTTACTCATGTGATTGAAGTATGTACAGCCCTCACCACTAAACCTACATGGCTGCATGCATATTGAACAAAAACAAAGCTTACAATGTTAGGATATTTTCAAAAGTGTTTCATTAATTCAAAGATTTTGAGAGCATCTGCATATCCTAGAGTCATTGGATTCCATGAGATGACATCTCTTTGGGGCATTTGCAACTGCCTTTCACATGCCTGTTCTATGCTTACAAATTTTTCACACATGTCCCCTACAGCAGTTGCAACTGCAACATCTGATAAAATTCCTCTATTCTTTATGCTTTGATGGATGTCCGTACCCTGTTCCAATGCTCCTATTTTGGCACAGGCAGGGAGAATGCTGCCAAAAATTGTGTAGTCTGGCTTTACACCTGCCAATTGCATTTTCTTAGAAAAAAACCATTTTGTGCATATCCTGCGATCATTGCATTCCTTGAGATAACTTCGCTTTGAGGCATTCTGTCAAATGGTTTGGTTACTTTTTCTATGCTTGCACATTTTGCATTCATGATGCTTTGATGGATGTCCATACCCTGTTCCAATGCTCCCATTTTGGAGCAGCTGGGGAGGATACTGGTGATGGTAGTGGAATTTGGCTTTACACCCGCCAAATGCATTTGCTTGAAAGTTTCTAAAGCCTTTTCAACAAATCCGTTTTGTGTATATATCCTGCAATCGTTGCTGTCCATGAGATAACATCTTTTTCAGATATTCTGTCAAACAGTTCATGTGCCTTGTTAATGCTTTCACGTTTTGCATCCATGTCTATTAGGCAATTGCAACTATAATATCTGATGAAGTTCCTCTATCCTTTAGGCTTCGATAAACGTTCATGCTGCTCCAAAGCTCCCATTTTGACATTTTGCATACATGTCTACCAGCGCAGTTGCAACTACAACATTTGACAAAATTCCTCTATCCTTTATTCTTTGATGGATGTCCATACCGTGTTCTAAAGCTCCCATTCGGCATAGGCTGCAAGGATTGTGGCAAAGGTTTTAGAGTCTGACTTTACACTTGCCAATTGCAATTGCTTGAAAGTTTGTAAAGCCTTTTCAACTAATGCATTTGTGAATATCTTGCAATCAAGTGATTTCATGAGAATACATTTCTTTGAGGCATTGTGTCAAACAGTTCGCATGCTAAGATTGTAGAACCCTCTCAGCTGCATCATGGCCTATAAACTCCACAAAACCATAGCTCTCTGACTGCCCCAATCTGTTTGTTGTGGATAATCTTAACAGAAGTAACCTGCCATTGCCATTGCATAATATCATTTCCACATAAAGACAGGTTTCTACCAAAAATAAATAAATAAATAAATAAGAATAATTAACATATATTTCCTAAGCCAGCCAACATTACCTCAACAAGGCTTTAGGGTTGCACCAATTGGGTATCCCACCCAATGAGCACCTCTTACTTGCCAGTTGATCTGAATAAACAATAACAATTAATTTTTTGTTACATAATCTCATTTGGGAAACCAAAATGTTGAATTCAAGAAAGATTGGCTAACAGGATTTCAAGCTCAATCATTACGTATATAAGTTCTCCAACTTACTGCTAGACAAATCCATGCTTAGGAGTAAAAGAACATGTACTAAAAAGAGATGCTATCAATTGCCTTAGGTTTGGATGCATGTGCTTATATCCAAGCAAGGATACACGAAACCAAAAAAAAATATTCGGAATATTATTCTGAAGCTAGATTGTCCTCTCATATCATTATTTTAGAGAGTACTCAATGTTCTTAATACCCAGAGTTCATATTCTCTTTTTGTTGGATGATGTGTCCACAAGACTGGAGCTTTTCGGTCTGAGTCCTCTGGACACAATTTGGGTATTTCTGGGGTTATGCTCTTAGTTTAATTTCTATATTTGAACTGGTCGGTTGCATTCCTCATATGATTTTCATTGTGAATTGACCTGGTTATAATTGGTGGCCATCAATACTTGCTTTAAATCTACAACACATATGTCCCAAAAACTGACCAAAATTACAGTCAGAGCATTTCCAAGCTTTTGTAATCGAAGCTCTCCGAAGTAGAGCTAAAAAGCCCCAAAATCTGGGAAGGAAAATGGAGAAGACTGAGACTGATAAGAAAATTAGTGTCCACAGGGATTCGAACGACCCATTGGACAAGGCTTCGAAGATGGTTGAAGGGTTGTATACATTGAGAGTAATGTTAGGATCAGATTTAACAGAAAGCAGCAAATGCAACACAAACACATGAAGACATGAACAATATAACACAGCATATATCCTGGGAAAACCCTCCTCATGAGGGAGAAAAACCCAGCCTCAAATATGTCTCTTGTATATTGAAATGTCAACACAAATGTCTCCTTTACAAAGGCCAATATGAAGGCCAACACATAGCACCACAGTCTGCTGCAAATACAGAAATTGAGTGAAGCAATCTACTAACAATTATCTCAGCGTTCTACTCAAGTATCAATCTGCTCTTGAGACAAACTCGCACTTAATAATAATCTACTGTAGATAGCAAACTCTCCTTGAAATAACCACTTAACTTAAGCAAGAATCAATCCCAAAATAGGGAATCGTCACTTGCATGTGCATGCACTAGGAGCATTATAATTGCCTATTCTTAGGAGTAGTTACAAATACATTTCATGCAAAGATTCTCTTGCATGTCTGACCGAAGATTCTATTGCATGTCAGTTACCTCTGCATGTCAGACTGTGTGTCAGATACCTCTGCATGTCAGTTACAATTTGCATGTTGACCACATTGAAAGAGACAATTCTCAGCTGTCATAGCCATTTTTAGATTTTACCAAATGAAGTAAATGAGACAGCTGGAAGAATACGACCGATGCTGCCATAAACATTAACACTCCCTCTTAGCTAGGGAGGATACTTCCAGCTGCACAAGACAAATCACCTCATCGTGATGTAGTCATCTCATCATGGCGTCCACCATGGCTACTCCAAGAGAATGGAACAAGGGCTTACACCTCAAATTTCTCTCGCAAGAGAAAGATGCACTAACAAGGCCTTACACCTCAAATTTCTCTCGCAGAGAAAGAGGGCTTGCACCTCAAATCTCTCTCGCAGAGAGAAATGCGTTAACAAGGGCTTGCACCTCAAATCTCTCTCGCAGAGAGAAATGCGTTAACAAGGGCTTGCACCTCAAATCTCTCTCGCAGAGAGAAATGCGTTAACAAGGGCTTGCACCTCAAATCTCTCTCACAGAGAGAAATGCGTTAAACAAGGGCTTTCACCTCAAATTCCCCCGTCTCAGAGGAAAATGCATTAACACAGATCTTCATGATGATGAAACTCCCTCTGAAGCTCCAAGTATTTGCATTATCCTTCTGACCTCCTCGTCCAAGGTTGCCTCTGATGAATAGTCAAACTCCCTCTGAATGCAAATTCTTCCTCTTTGAAGAAACTAATCTCAAGACAACTTGAATAGGTTCTTCCTCTTCGAGAGATGTCTTTAGTCATCATCTCAGTCCCATGGCTGCAAGCTAAAACTCCATGCTCAATCATTTCTCCATGACATGACTTCTTCCTCACAGGATGCCTCAAGCTCTTCCTCTTTAAGCAATCTCTCATCAACCTCTTGCTCCTCGATCCATCCTGGAAGCATTTTAGAGAGAGATTACTAATAGTTCATAGAACCAAACTATCCCGAAGAGAAATACAAATGCTAGAAGCATACATCATTCACTATCTCAATGTTATAGCATGAATTAATCTACATCATTATTCAAAGGCACAAACATAAGATACTTATCTCTTAATGTTGGTACACTAATGAGCTAGACCTGTAGCTGTCTCATCTTCGCCACCTTCACTCGATCTCGCCCTCAAGGAAAGTGGGAACATGAAATGACCATTTATAAAAGATTGAAAACTCCATTTAAATCTTGAGATCACATTAAGAATCAACGCACTCATGGAAAAACTTGGCCTTTCGCTTCCCAAGCTTGTAAACAAAGATTGCAGCTTCAAGAAAAACTTTCATACTGCACCTAGGAAGATAAGCCAACACAAATAGCATTGACTCCATCACTTTCTCTCCATGGCACTTGCACACATAGACTCAACAGCTTTTCCCATGCCTCCTAAACATGTCTAAGATTTACAAACTCAAAAAAAAAGACTTTCAAAACTCCACTATGCCACAAGAGACTGTGTTCCTGTTAGACCAAATCTGATCGGATCTTTTTGTAAACCTACTCTAATACCATGTTAATGTTAGGATCAGATTTAACAGAAAGCAAAAAATGCAACACAAACACAGCAAATACCCTGGGAAAACCCTCCTCCTGAGGGAGAAAAACCCAGCCAATAATATCTCTTATATTATTGAAATGTCAACACAAATGTCTCCTTTACAAAGGCCAATATGAAGGCCAACACACAGCACCACAGTCTGCTGCAAATACAGAAATTGAGTGAAGCAATCTACTAACAATTATCTCAGCCTTCTACTCAAGTATCAATCTGCTCTTGAGACAAACTCGCACTTAATAATAATCTACTGTAGATAGCAAACTCTCCTTGAAATAACCACTTAACTTAAGCAAGAATCAATCCCAAAATAGGGAATCGTCACTTGCATGTGCATGCACTAGGAGCATTATAATTGCCTATTCTTAGGAGCAGTTACAAATACATTTCATGCAAAGATTCTCTTGCATGTCTGACCGAAGATTCTATTGCATGTCAGTTACCTCTGCATGTCAGACTGTGTGTCAGATACCTCTGCATGTCAGTTACAATTTGCATGTTGACCACATTGAAAGAGACAATTCTCAGCTGTCATAGCCATTTTTAGATTTTACCAAATGAAGTAAATGAGATAGCTGGAAGAATACGACCGACGCTACCATAAACATTAACAAAAGAAACATATTTTCCTAAGGATCTCACTGATAAGAAAATTAGTGTCCACAGGGATTTGAACCTCACACTTGTTTTCATGTGTCTGTGACACCTTCCAAATTTGTTTTACCCAAAGTACAGAGGTGGCAGTCATGCAGCTTCAAATTTACTTTCCAGTTTGTTTTTACTTTTCCCCTTCCATCGGCATTTGTAATTTTTGTTTTATGGATTATTTTAAACCAACTGCCCAGTTGTCTAACATAAAGAACGTTCGATGGCTCATTTCTGGAGGCATTACAGTTTGCTAGGATCTTTAATGCTGAATCTCTTGTTTTGGAGTTTCTTATCTTCGTTTATATGGTAATGAAATATATATTTATTTTCTTGCAGCTTGTACAATTGAAATTGGCTCATTTCTAGAGGCATTACAGTTTGTTGGGATCTTTAATGCTGAATCTCTTGTTTTGGAGTTTCTTATCTTCGTTTATATGGTAATGAAATATATATTTATTTTCTTGCAGCTTGTACAAGTGAAATGTTGATGGAGTAATCCTGAAATCTTATATTACTGTTGTGCATTATACAATATAATGTTTTAAGAGAGCTTAATTATATCAAAGGACCAATGAAAGTACAATGATCAACTCTATATTTCAGCTGTAATAATATATTTGAACTGTTAGGGAATACAACAGTCGTATCTAGAAATGTTCAAATGAATATATGACTTAACTTCAAGCTTCATTTAGCAATAGAAATTGTGGACTTCTTGCTGCTCTTATGGGTGGTAAATTTGATATAATGTCATTAATGTGGTATCTTGCATATTCCAGGTTTATTCATTTATATGCTCTTTAATGTATTTGCATGCAATTATAGTGTAGCTGGGATGTTGGTCTCGAATAACATAGGAAGCAGTAGTCTGTTTAATGAAATCATTTTTTCACAAAAGTTGTCAGTGTTAACAGTGATCAGCATGTGAACCAAGAAAGTTTTGGATATAGATTGTGGAGTCGTACCTGTTACCCCTGTTTTCGAACTTTGAAATATCTATCCATTTCAATTAAGCTCTCACAAAGAATAGACTGCCATGGAACACTTGATGGAATATAATTTAATTTAAGGGTTCATATACAGGGATGAGATCATGTGTAGCTTTTCCTTTCAGCTCAATCTTCTTGTCAGGTTCTGATATTAACATGTATTTGTTTTGACAATTTATTCTACAAATTGTCCATTCAATTTCTTAGCTGACTGAAACAGAGCATTGTAATTTGCTGACTGAATGGTATCTAATATGTGTATTTAATACATTTCTTACAGTTTGCTTGAGAACAATTTGACAAATTAACTGTAACGTGTTATTTTCCCATGAAGTTTCCTATGTTTATTATGGAAAAGTGTATACGAAATACAGGGCAAATTCAAAACTCTTAGCAACAAGCCACACAATATCAGTTTAAGTCACTTAAGATGATTAAAAATATTATACTCCCACACTCAAATTTATATTATTTGTTTTGTTGGAAGTCATAATGTTGTACACAGTTGTCATTATGAGTAAAATAAATATTGAAATGAAAATAGAGTTAGCATATTTAAAATAGCTTCTAAAACATGCAATTTGTTCAGCATATTTATGGCTAACTATGGCAGCCTTGTTATCTTTCAATCTGTGCATTTTTATTTGTTTAGCATATTTATCTTTCAATCAAAGCATTTTTATTTGTTTAACTGGCATACCACCATATGCATACCACCATATGCAGTGCTATAACAAGCAAGAATGTAGGTCTGAATGACAGTGTTTTCCTGTCTTGTAAAGGAGTTTTGGATAGCCAATTTTCTCCATTATTTTAGTCAATGCCCTCATGACAACAAATGCCAATAGCCCAACCATGAAGGCACCTTCTTGCACTCGAAGCTCTCTTCTACACTCAATTCTGCAACTGCCTCATCTCTTCATCCACTTTCCCTACTCTCCAATTCTTCAGCATTCGAACTATTATCGTTCACATAGCCTCTATAATGCCCACCATCATGAATCTAATCGGAACTCATTTGAAACACAAAATGAGTTGCAAGACCTAATCCTACAAGACAATTTTACCTTTGAAAATGAATTTACATAGATGAGATAGGACCCAACAATTAGTGCCGATTCCTATACTTGATATATTAGTTGACAATGTGTATTCATGATGTATTATGCTTACTACAATGGAATTTATTATTATTGACTTCAAAAGGTAAAACAAGTAAACATTTTCAAAATACATGGGGTGCACTGCAGCTGGAGTCCCTGAAGTGTTGCTATTTTGTATATTTTGTAGCTATTTTTTTCAAATATTTAAGATTTTCAAATCTGTCAAATTTTTGCCAAGTACTCTCTCTGACGCCAAGCTTGCGAACTATGCTCTTAAGTTGTTAACAATTCCTTGATGGCTCTGCTTAAGGGTTATACTTGGACTCAACCTATGACTCTTTCTGTGCAAACAATAAATATCAAATCAGTTCATGCCATAGCTATTGACAGAGATGGAAACCTGAGAAATGTATGCTGACAAAATCAAACCATTATCCCCTCTGTCTGCCATTCATTGCCTACCATTGCAGGAGAAAGATGAAATTTCTTTTATCCTAATTGACCTTCCACACTTCTTCGGCGTACCCATTGCACACTAAGGTGCAATTGCTAGTATAGATTTAAGCCACTTGTTTTACATATAATTTTTTTAATATTTAAATTAATTAATTAATTATTTTAAATTTTTTAAGAAACTTATATTAAATTTTTAACAAAGCATTTAAATTTTTTAATTAATTTTGTTAACAAATTTCTACTTTAGTAAGATATTTATTAATTTCATATCATTAGGTTTCAAAATTAATATTATAACATATTGTTTAAGATGTTTATTTTACATATAATTTTTTAAATATTTAAATTAATTAATTAATTTTTTAATAGTTTTTCAATCACATACTTTATTAATATATATTTGTATAGTTTTTTTTCCAAGCAATTTAATTAACTTTAATGGATTTTTTTTTTAAATGGTATTTTTTCAAAACCTTGATTTTACTCAAAAAAGGCTATTGTTTTAACTTTTTCCCTCTTCTTCTTGCAAGTACTATTACGCCATATGAGACATAACTTAATGCTGCCTACAGACCAATTCGACATTTGCGACTTTATCAATGTCTCATTGATCTAATTTAAACAAAACTAAAAGCAATACACATTCTAAGTTTACTCACTACATCTTTTCCTACTTTTCCTCTAAATCTAAATGCATTACTCTCTCCGGCAGAAACTCGACGCTTGCGTCACTTGTTTAAAAAATCATTTAAATTTGGCTACTTTTTGCAATTTTTTATTTTGTTATAGATTATTTTATGAGGCCTTTTAGGTATATAGTTTTTGTGATCATTTTAATTGATTTAGGATTTTACAATAAGAAGCATCATCTTTAAGTTTAGGATACGCTTAGCTTTATAATTATTATTATTTTTATTATATTTAAGATTATAAGTATAATTATTATTATTTTTATTATATTTAAGATTATAAGTATAATTTTGATGTAGTTTGAAGTTAGAATTGTTGTATTATTTACTTAATTTGATTTTAAATTTAATTGTATATTTAGTACAATTCAATTTTAATTAATTGCTATTTAATAGTTCTTACATCAAAAAGTTAAATTATTTGTGAGAGTTTAGGATATGTATAAAAAGACACAATTTTTATGTTATTTAGACAATTGATTATAAATCAACATCACACATTATAGTTATTTTTCATATTTAGAATCACTCATGGTGTGTCATGACACTATTTTACACCAACCATTTTGATTGCATCAATGTTTATGTCAACAAATAGTGAAATCCCTAGTTCCTACACTAGGTTGGTTCTTCATCTTTTACACTTTTGTTCAAGCCGCAAGCTCTCATTATCATAACCACATCATTGTTAGCTACATTTATTTTTTATGTATGTCTTTCAAATTTGATCAAAATCACTAAATGGATTAAAGAGGTTTGAGAAAGACATAAGAGGGAAGTTAGTACATTTCCACACTCTAGCTTAGTAAGCTCCAATAATGTTATTCAATACCACCAAGTTTTCTCTTTGTAGGTCTAGGTGCAAATAAAAATTAATTATAGGTACTAAAGTTTTGACGACAAAAAGTTCAAGTTTGCACCATTTAGATCAAAAACCATAGACACAAAGATTATACCCTTAGGTCTAAGATTGAACTAGGTTCACATAGAATTCTAGATTTTATAGAACATAATCATCTCAATCTATTCAATCAAGATCTAACTTCAAATTCTAGGTACCAATCCACTGTCACAACCAAATTAGTTTCCTTTCCAACATTGAAAAATATTTCTACTATATTTGATCAAGTACACATTTCTAAATTAAGCTCCTATATCTAAACTAATTTTTTTATAAGAGGGTAAGGGCTCCCTACCCATTTTATTATATATGAAAAATATTTGTAGAATGTGCCTAGTAGCTAGAGGAAAGCCTCCATGGTTAAATAGATTATGATCATGGATTACATTGATATGGATTCATACATGAGCTAACATAATCTTGAGCTAATTCACAAAAAAAATTTAGATGTATCCACAAAAAGTAATCACCATTCAAATCTTGAGCTAATTGTTTATCTTGTATGAGATGATGATATTTGAAGGTATTGATAGTCTTTTTGGCAAGGTAGTGTGTGGTATCTTACTTCTTTGAATTTTCCCAAATCATCCACACTCATTGAAGCAATTTTATTAATATCAAATTGTTGGAAAAAGGTGTTTCAATCTTGCATTCCTATTGTTCATTTATAATAATCTTGCATGCATTTTTTTAATTTTTCCTTCTAGTGATTTTATGCTCTTGTGGGAGAGTGGTGTCTCATTTGGATGATGGCTAAATTTTATATTTAGTGAGTTTTTGGCCTCACATGAGATGTTGGAATCCTACATTAAGTTGGAATGGTTTCATCATGTGTCATCATATTGTGGTGTGTATAAGGTCATCATGACAAGAGTTACATATGATAGATTCTATGATACATGTAAGGAGTTTATAAAAAAATCATCACTAGTATTATGTCGATCTATAACTTATGTCATAAGCATCTTTCTATAATAGGTAAATTCTAAAAGTTGGTGAGTTGGATATGATAAGTGTATGGAGACTTATGACATAGCTATTTTAGCCTATTAAACCCATCATGGAATAAGGTTATTGTAATTTGAGTCATGGAATTTGAAAACCATACTACCTTAGGTTTGATCATGGTTTTATAAAAGCATTTATGGCTTCCTTTGTTGTTGTTTTTCTATTTATTTAGATGCTTGGATTGAGATGTGATGATGAATTTTCTTTAGAGGTCTATGCTCCTCTTGAGGTGGAACATGTAGATCTCCATGTTAAGGATTTGAGCCTGCAAGTGTATTGTAACATATTTTTTTACTATAGATTCATACATTGGTTTGGTGCTTTAGAGTGGTTTTTTTTTTAATTTAAAAGGGTTTTCCCCATGTATATTGGTGTCTCTTCTCTTATGTCTATTATTCTTAGATGTATTAATTTACATGTTATATACCTAAAATTTATTTAAATCTAAAATTTGGTTTATTTTCCTCAAAGGGTTCATTCAAAAAATTACTTTTATCCTATTTTTTCTTCATGGGCATAGTTGTGTGGACTTGCATCAATCATGTTCATTGAGAAAATTACACAATATTATAAGATGCATATTGGTTCATATTTCCTTAGACAAGTTAATGTCTTTTTTTATTTTAGTATATTTATGTCAATAAGAGAGTCCCCCACCAAGATTATTTTTTGAGCTCCCTAGTGTATAGAAATTTGAGTGTCTAGGATAGTCACCATAGCTTTAGATTTTTTTTTAGTTCCATCTTGTGTACTTTTAGAAGTAATGGATATAAAATATCCATTCAAATCACTAGCAATGTAACTTACCTTAGAGTTTCCTAGGTTGTCATGAGATTTACTATCAAAGTTGATCTTTAGAAAGCTCAATTATGAGGGCACCATATTGTATATTTTATCTTAATTTTTTGAGGGTTGATCCTCATCAACCACTTCAATGGGGAGGTGTTTAAGCATAGTCCATTTGTTCATTATACTAATTTCCTAGTATGAGAGAGAACCATATTTTTTATTTTTTATTTGGCAGTCATATTGATCACCTGAACTATAGTGATGTCCATCTTGTAGATAAATGTCCCACAAGGTATGAAAATATCTAGGAAATTTGTATGGTTCCTTTATTTCCATAAATTCCAAATTAATAATGGAATCAATATATAAATTATAGATAAAATTATATTCTATAATATTAAGGGTCATGACTAGAAGAGCTTGAGGAGAGTATCTACAAGGGTACTCGACTAATGTAGTCTAACACATAGTTAAATGTCTTACACTTAATGCAAAAGGAAAGTGGATAAGTAGCTAGTTTTTTGTTTCTTCCTAATTGAGATAGAAAATACATCTTGAGGGGCCTTGGAAACTATATCTATAGAGTTTATCCTTGTCGACCGAGGATATTAGTATGAGCCGATTACGCTTGATCCATGAAGAATCGAAGCATAATGAAGCCACTAATACTCAATCTCAAACAAGATCATTCAAATGAAAGTTCAACTAAACATTTATTGAAACACAACATTCTAAACTAAGAAAGCGTTAAAATATCTACTCTAATCGATCTGAAACTTATCCCATTTTGGAATTGGTGTCATGTTAATCTGGAACAATGATCCTTTCCTAATCCCGTGATCAGTGAGCTTGTTCCAATTGATTCTATTGAAGAGAATTGATGAAATTGTTGTGATAAATGGATGAAAACATGATTTAAGCTAAATGAACATGATGCAAGCTAAATTAACATGATTTTATGCTAAAATTGATCTAAATATGTAATTGCTAAGCTAATA
This sequence comes from Sequoia sempervirens, assembly GCA_007258455.2. NCBI lineage: Eukaryota > Viridiplantae > Streptophyta > Pinopsida > Cupressales > Cupressaceae > Sequoia > Sequoia sempervirens. The sequence continues at coordinate 9,158 of VDFB02009661.1, read as the reverse complement.
TAATCTAATTCTAAGCTAAAAGATCCAAACCCTAATTTATAAACAAGCTAAGATGGATGGATGGAAGCCATTAATGGAAGCTTAAAGCTATTATGCAACTAAAAATGAACTAAAATATGCTAAATGTGAGTAAAGTATGAGTGTGAGTATGAGTTGTTTCAACAATATAATCTTGCAATTGAAAGATGGATCCATTTGTCTCCAGATAGTGTTCTATTTATAGGAAAGCAAATGAAAAATGGAGGGTTGAGATTGAAAAGATTAATCAACGGTCAAGGATGAAGGAAATAGGAGGAATAGATCATGGATTATCATCAACGGGTGAGAATGCAAGATGAGATTTAATCAAGGGTTCTCATTTTTTCCAAACAAACACACTTTTGACCTGCACACACAGGTCAAAGGTAGCTTGCTCAAGAGGTCACAAGTTTAGCTTGCTCAAGAAGACAAGTGAAAATATCCCTTTTTCAAATGATGGAAGAATAAAAATATCCTTTGGAATATTCATGGGTAAGGGAAAAATAGCTATTTAGTTAATTAAAACTAAATTTAATTGTGCAAGGGAGGAATATTCTTTTGGAATATTCCTTTGCAAGTGGGAGGAATTGGATTTAATTAGATAATTGTTAATTAAACAAGGTTTAATCATACAATTAGGGGATTCATTAAATTAAGTGATTTAATGAATGGGGAAAGGTAAAAATGACATTTAATTAAATAAATTAGGGTTATTTAATTAAATTAGAAGACTTAGGGAATTCAATTAAATAGTTTGATTTATTTAATTTAATGAGATGAAATGTTGGCGTGAAAGAGGGTGAATTAACCCAATTTGAGAATTAGGTTAATAGATGCAAATGATGCAATTAATTAAATAGCTAGGCTAATTTAATCAATTAAGCGAAAAGATAATGGGTTTTAGGATGAAATGATGTTAGTTAGCCAATGTGATCCATCAAGACATTTTTGAGTGTCTACATTTTGCCCCTCTTTGAAGCAATGTACTTGTTGCATTGGTTAAAAGACTAATGCTAATTTCGATGTTGATTTTGACGTAGATGACGATGTAGAAATGGATATCGATGATCTCCTTGAGATGTTGATAGCCAAGCTAAAATTGATTGATCTAATTGATTGATTGATGAAATTGTTGAGGATTCACGACAATGCAAGGATTGTGTTGAATAACACGACGATTGATAGGGAACAATATATCCCAATGATGGTTGATTTGATAGATTTGATCAAGATTCGCTAGCAAGGCTAAGAGAAAAAATTGTTAGATGATTTGATATCGATATGATCAAAATATGGTTGGTTGCCTCCTCGAGAGATCAATCATAGAATAACGTGTTTTGATCGGGCTCACAATAAGTGAAAATCAGACTTATGCTTGAGATGTTGATATTTCAGGTTGCTTTTGAATCAAGAGCTATAAATTTTTAGATTGTTGAGCTGAAGATGATATAGATGCCCCACTGTGCCCAGGCAGAAGAGCGATTGCTACTGTGCTAGCTCATATATTGATGTAGACAAATTTCATGATGTATAGATAGTCATCAGCTATGGGTAGCCTCATGTATATTTCAATGTAGATCACATAGATTTGATACTTGGATGGAATTGTTAGTAAAGATAGAAGAATAAGAAGAATAATATGAATGGATTGACCATTGATTTTGAGATTGATTCAAAAATTCCAACAATTCTATGATCTACTGAGACTTTGTTAGAGATGGTGATGAGAAATGCATGATGATAATGAATGCATGATGATGACTTTCTCAAATCTTGGTATTGGGATTTTATGTCGTTCCTTATTTTTGATATAGCACATAGACACAATGCATCAAGGTATTGATAACCAGGATGGCAATGTATCTAGTGTAATGGACTTTGACTCTGTAAATAGATTGGATAGATCTTGTTCACATCTTGACATACAAAAACCTCATTGGAATGTAAGTTAGAAGCTTAGAATACATTGGACAAAAGCATACGCAATAGTCAACAATGTACTCCAAACACCCTTCCTACACACAACTAATCAAGTATACACCAAGATTATTTTACAAGAGTACCCACAAGCACAAGAAAAAAAAGATAATGATCGATGCCCCATTCCTTTCTCTCTAAATCATTTTGATAGACATCATTAAGAGGTCCTCAGAATGGGTCATTAAGATAAATCAGAAGAAAGGATCAAAGACAAACAGTTAGTGCTATCTATATCTCTTGCCAGTTTAAATATAACTAAGTTGATTTCTGATACTGATGTCCATTGTAGGAAGGATACATCCTAGGACATGTTGATCAGAGGGTTGTTGATGTTAGGATGATGATGAGCTTTATGGTAAGCCGTTGATATAAAATTCACTGACACATTTACCTATGATCTAGACCTTAGATTTTGACACTTAAGCTCTCACTTTACAAATTGCTATACTTGCTTTCTATTTGCTTTGCCAAAGGTTGAAGGTGACGATCGATTTATTATGGATGAAGGTTTATTGTAGGTGAAAGCGAGATGAGGTGGGTGGTTTTGGGTTATCTGGAATATTTCAATGTTTTGGTATTTTTAAAAATGTTTTGAGGTTGTTTTTGGTCTTTTTGAAAGTTTATGCTAATGTTTTGGTTTTCGATTATTTAAGGTTGTTTAGGACTTTTTGAAGATATTTGAGGTTTTTTAGGTCTTTCGAATGTTTTCTAATGTTTTTGGTATTTTTGAAAATGTTTTGAGGCTATTTTTGGTCTTTTTGAAAGTTTATGCGAATGTTTTGGTTTTTGATTATTTGAGGCTTTTTAGGTCTTTTTGAGATATTTGGATGTTTAGGGATTTTCCGATATTTGAATGTTTAATATTTTCAAGATTATTTGCATGTTTAAGGATTTTCAGAGATATTTGAATGTTTAGGGATTTTTCGAGTTTGATGACCAATAACCTAACCTAAAAGACCTATCCTTGGGGCCTTGGGGGTTGATAAAAAATAAGCTTTGCCTACGTTATATACGCAGAGACCACGTAGTTCGATTGACTTGACTTATTGAAGATGAGATATGAACAGTAGGGAATGCTATTTTATTATGACGGACTCTTAAAGGACTGACCTAGGGTGTCTCAGGGGCACATCAATGATGGCCTTGCCTACGTTCAAGCTTAGAGACAATGTAGTTCGATAGGGTATTGCTTTTAGATTTTCGATGTTTTGACCCTTTTAGGGTTTTTGATGTGTTTTGCATGTTTTGGATTTTTCCTTTACAATTTTTTGAATGTTTTTGGATTTTAGCTGTACAGGATTTTGATGTTTTTGGATTTTTTGATGAACATTTTATGAATGCTTTGTTTTTTTTGATGAGATTTTTAAATAACCTCAAGATATACAAGAACTCGATATGATCCATAATGAATTACCCCCAGAGTGATGCAATAGATTACCTCAATATAGGCAGGACAAACTAACCTTAGGAATATGCCAAGTAGTACTAAAGGGGATACAAGACTTCACAACATCAAGCTATGGTAAGGACGTGAATGGGTGATGGAAAGAATGGTAGGATAAAAAGCCAAAGGTAGATGGAGGTGCTTTATTTATGCAAGGCACCTTTTTGCCAAGTTTTCACCAAGGTACTTGGCCAAAGTGCCACCGAAGTGGTTTTCACTAGAGGATGATCTTTTTTTATTCTTTTTCAATCATTTTTCTTTTTTTTTTGGATTTTGATCATTTTTTGATTTTTTTGTATTTTCAAATTTTACACCCCTCAAGCCTATGTGTAATTTTTTTTGAGATGCAAGTTGTCAGTTGGCTCCTACAAGGGTTCACCTTCAGGCATTGATAGTTGATATGCTCCTGATCCATAGCTTGTTGTGACGAAAAAGGGACCCAACTAGTTAGGCTCAAACTTTCCTTTACTATCCTAATCTAGTAGATTCTTCTGATTCTACTTTAGGACAAGATCCCCTACCTAGAAAGACTGACATTTGATCTTCTTGGTATAGCTCTGTTTAAGTCAGTTTTGATGTACTTGCAAGTGATTGAGGATGTCAAGATGACACTCGTCTAGGAATTCTATCTCATTCAACTGAGAGACTCTGTATTCTTCATCGGTGATTAGGTTCTATAGTGAAACTCGTAGTGATGGGAGTTCAACCTCAATAGGAAAAATGGCTTTTGATCCATAGACCAAGGAGAAAGGGGTTGCACCTGTGGGTGTACGGATACTGGTTCGATAGGCCCAGAGAGTAGGATTTAACTGCAGATGCCAGTCACGGCCAGCTTTGTTGACTTTCTTCTTCAGGATTTTTAGGATGGTCTTGTTTGTAGCCTTAGCTTGACCATTTCCCTGGGGAAAATACAGGGTAGAGAATTAGTGTTGGATGTTGAATCTTTGACATAGCTCTTTCACATCCTAATTTTTGTAGGGTGTCTTGTTATCAACGATAAGGGTTTGCGGAACACCGAAGTGACAAATTAAGTAATTCAGGATAAACTTGGAAATTTGCTTCCCCATTATGTAGGTCATAGGAATGGCTTCAACCCATTTGGAAAAGTACTCAATGGTTGTTATAATAAACTTGTGGCCATTCGATGAGGTTGGAGTGATTTTTCCTATGAGGTCAAGTCCCCACTGTGAAAAAGGATAAGGTGTGATCAACGGTTGTAATTCCTAATTTGAAGCATGAATCTGATCTCCATGTTGTTAACAATGGACACATTTCTGCACATACTGATGATCTTTTCTTTCTATAGTTGGCTAATAGTACCCCATCCTCAACAATTTCTTAGCTAAAGTCATGCCACTATAATGGGAGCCACATATGCCATTTTGTACTTCAGTTAAAGCGGTTAAGGCTTCCTCTTGGTTAATATATTGTAGTAATGTTCCTTTCATGCTTTGGCGGTAAAGGGTGTCACCTAGGATCACAAATCGAGATTCCTTTTTGACAAAGGTCTTTTTAAAGTTGGAGGTGATATCAGATGGGAGAGTTCCTCTGCTAAGGTAGATAAATATGTCATGATACCATGGGGATCTGGGGCCAACAATGACACACGTGAATTCAGATTCAAGGATTTTGAAAGTCGATATGAGAAGTTGTTCTACCACGAATTCACATTGAAGAATGTTGTTCGACATATCTAACAATGATTTGATTGTTGCCATAGTGTGTGCTGCTCGATTTTTCATGCAAGGAATTTGCTCAAAGTTATGTCTATGAAAAGGTCCTTGATATTCTTTACCATCTTCTTATAAGGAGTGAGCTTATCATCCTTAATTTGATAATCACCATTGACTTGGTTGATAACCAACTACGAGTCCCCGTAAACTTTCATCTCTTGTATTTTCCATTGAACTGCTATCCTTAGACCTGTGATTAGGGCTTCATACTTAGCAATGTTGTTGGTGCATGGGAATGATAGCCTATATGACTTTGGAATGCAATCACCTTGAGGGGTGATGAAAATAATTCCCACTCCTGATCCATGTTGGGTGAATGATCCATCAAAGTACATCTTCCATTGATCTGTGAGATTGACAAGGAACACTGATTCATCAGGGAACTCAGATATCAAAGGATTCTCTGCATAGATAGCTACATCTTCTAGTTGGTCTATGATCACTTTTCCTTTTATTTCCTTGTGATCCACATATTCAATGTCAAATCTAGTTAAGATCATCACCCATTTGGCCATTCACCTAGTGAGAGTTGCCTTAGATAATAGGTATTTGAATGGGTTGATCTTTGTAATAAGTTTGATTTGATGTGACAACATGTAGTGTTTGATTTTTTGTGAAGCAAAAACTACTACTAGGCATGCTTTTTCAATGGGTGAATAGTTCATTTCATAGCCCACCAATGTCCTGCTGATGTAATATATAGCTCTTTCCTTTCCATTTTCATCATGTTGTGCTAGAAGAGCACCTAGTGCTTCTAATGTTGCTGAGATACATAGGATCAATGGTTTGTTTGGTATTGGTGACATTAACACTGGATGTGTCAATAAGTATTCCTTGATTTGCTAGATAGCTTTATCACATTTCTCATCCCATTTGTAAGTTATTCCTTTGTGGAGAAGATGTGAAAAGGCGTGGATTTTATTTGATAGTTGTGCTATGAACCTTCTGGTGGACTTCAACCTTCCTTGTAATCCTCTCATCTGTTTTAGTGTTTGTGGTGATTCCATGTTGAGGATGGCTTTTACCTTTGTTGGATCAATTTCTATCCCTCTTTACGAGATGATAAAGCCAAGGAGTTTTCCTGATGTAACCCCAAAGACGCACTTTTTTTTATTTAGTTACACCTTGTATTCTTCAAGCCTATCGAAGATGGGTCCTAAGACTGGTATGTGCTCACTTATTTTCTTTGATTTTTCCAAAATGTCATCCACATAATATTTGACTATTTTTTGGATCATGCAATGAAAGATGAGGGTCATTACTCTTTGATAGGTTGCTCTTGCATTCTTTAACCCAAATGGTATCACATTCTAGTAATAGGTTCCTCATGGACAAGTGAATATAGTTTTATGTTGATCCTCCTTGGTGATCATGATATGATTATAGCTTGAAAAACCATCCATGAGTGATAGCATTCCATGCCCAACTGTTAAGTCCACAATGAGGTCGATGTTAGAAAGAGGGAAATCATCCTTTGGGCATGCTTTGTTTAAGTCTCTAAAATTAGTGCAGATTCTGATGCCCCCAGTGGGTTTTGAGATTGGTACTAGATTTGAAACCCACTTAGGATAATATATTGGTCAGATGAATCCAACATCAAGAAGCTTTTGTAACTCTAGTTTTACCAAGAGTGCTATCTGAGGGTGCATCTTTCTTAACTTTTATTTGACTGGTTTGGCTTCAGGATAAACTGCTAAGTGATGCACAACCACTTGTGGATCAACCCCTGGCATATCAGTGTATGACCATGCAAAGTTAGCTCTTCGCTCTTTCAGGAACGTTGCTAGGTTCTTTTGTTTTTCATCCAACAAGGATTCAACATAGAAGGTGATCTTAGGTGCTTCTTATGTTCCCACATTAACTAGACTGACCTTTTCTTCTAGCATTGCTGACTTTTTGGGATGCATTGCACTAAGGGGGAGATTGAATCCCACATCCTTGGGCACGTCAACGAGGTTTTCACCATCATATGTGTCCTTTTTTTTATTATTTTAGGATCAAAGAGTGCTACAATGTGGTTTTCACTCAAGTATCTGCATGTTAGTTTCATTTCATCAATTTTACGACTGAAGGATTCAATCGTCTCTCCATAGTATGCCCCTGTGTCTAGCTCTATGTCAAAACCTGCTTTGTGATCTGCCCATGATAGGTTATCATAGAGTCCCATGAATTCTGAGATCGCTTCATTGTTTTTGAACAAATCCATAATTGGTGGTCCTTGTTGGTCCATGTCAATGAGTTGGGGGTATATTAGGCATATTTCAGTTGGTTGATTGCTTGAAGCAAATGATGTAATGGATATCATAAAGAGGGAGTTATTCTCAAATAAGTCAGCCACATCAAGGGGGAAGTCATCTAAGGTTGTATCACATGATGTAGGTAACCAAGAGGAAGTCTCATCCCATTTAGCGGAAGTATCTTTGCCAATAAGGGTTAACTTGCTAGTAGTACAATGTAGGCCAAGACTCTTTAATCATTTCTCAGGAACAATGGGTTCTAGTAAGCCATTGTCATTCTATCCCAGCTTCTCATTCTTGTTATAATCCCATCCCTTCATTAGTTTCAAGCCTTTATCATTATCTTCCATGGGAAGAATAGGGATAGGTCATTCATCTTGATAGAGAAATTTAGAGACATCCTCCTCGTTGATGTTTTCTTGATTTAGATCCCCCCACTTGGTGAAGGCAGTAGCTGCCATCTTGATTGTTTTAGGCTCTTTGGTACTAGATGTGGGTTTTCCACGGGATCACAAGGAGAAAGAGGTAGCTCCCCTAAGACAAAGGTATCCTTCATTAGCTTATAGTTCCCACAACCATCATCTTGAATCACTGCTTTGATTTCAGGGATGTTCTGCACAATGGGTGTTTTCATTGTTGAGGTAGATGCAAGGGATGGTGGGTCAACAAATGAGGTAGCTGGTGTAGGCCCTTCGTCATTCTTGGGTATTTGAGGTATCTTATAGAACTTGGCATCAAGATTCTTGCATAAGTAAAAAGGTTCAGGATCTCCATGGATGGTAATTTATTTTCCCTCGAAAGGAAACTTCACACATTGATGATAGGTCAAGGCTACAATTTTTAGGGCATGGATCCATGGTTGGCCAAGAAGGATGTTGTACGAAAGATCAAGATCTAACACTTGGCATGTAGTTTCTGCAATGATAGGTCCCACTTGAATGGGTAGTGCAATGAAGCCTTGAGATACCTGTTCTTGATCGTCATATGCTCTAATGGTGGTACTCTTTGCTTTCTCAATAGTATCCTTTGAATAGCCCAGGTGCTTGATTAACTGAAGGGTACAAATATTTAGATCAACACCTCCATCTACTAAGACTCTTTTAACCTTGTTCTTATGAATAAATTCCTCAAGATGTAAAGCATGGTTATGAGATGGTTGTGATGGTAGGTCTTGCTTTGAAAAGGTGAGAAGGTGATTGGTAATATGTCCTACCATAGCTTGAAATTGATCAGTGTCAATGTCCTCGGGGATGGATGACTCTAATAAATCTTTCTCTAAGATTTCCCGATGTGTAAGTGATAGCCTCAACAGTTCTAAGATTGATATATGTGCAAGGGTCTTCTTAAGCTGGTCTAGGAGATTATACTTGCTGGGATTTGATGTTGGCAAAGTAGGTTGTGTCTTAGGTTGAGGTGGGACTCCCTAGATGGTAACCTTTTCATGTCGTGTGGTGACTCCACACTCTACACTAGGTCCTTTGATGGTGATGACAGTGATGACGCTATCACATGAAGCAATGATGTTGGAATAGATATTATGCACATTTGTGTAATCCTTAGCTTTTCCATTTTTGTTCCCTTTGTTATGATTTGGCATAAGGTTCTTGTATATTTTAAGATCCTAATTCTTGGTTGGTACTTCAACAGATATGGTGTCTTTTTCTATGAGGTCTTGGATGATATTCTTGAGTCTCATGCAATTTGTCGTCTTGTGACCTTCGATTTTGTGAGTCACAAAGATCATTC
>VDFB02009660.1:0-27867 GCA_007258455.2 Sequoia sempervirens | reverse complement strand
GTGAATTCTACATGTCATCTTCTTGTTGGGAAGTGTGTACATCAATTTTCATTTGTGTTTTCATTAGGTTTGGTTGACCTGGTGTTTACACTTCATTCAAAGAATAAAATTTAATTAAGGAAGCATGTGGTTGATTTGAGATATTATTTTTTGATCTTGAAAAATGTTTTTATTGGTCCACTCTCATTCCTTTCCACTACAGGAATGTTGAGTTTCTGACCTAATTTGAATTTATAGAATGAGGTATTTGTGGCCAACCTTGGAGAAAGTTTCTAAGGTTGAGGATGGTATAAAAGCAAGTCGAATTGTGAAGAATTGTATGAAAATGTGATGCAAAGTGAGGAAAGTGAGTCACAAATCATAAGAGCAGAAGTGTGTGAGTGAGTGAGTTGAGACAGTAGTACTTCATTATGTTGGATTCCTAAAGGCAGTGAGCTAAAGGTTTCTGCAATCCTTATTCAAAGTTGTGGATGTGTGTTAATTGTTGTGGTGGATCTTTTGTTCTCTTTTGTATCTGTAAGCAGTGAGCCTCCCTGTTCGATAGTGAGTCCTTTTTGTAGGCATTGATCCTTTGTACTTGGATAGTGAGTCCTCTTCTGGGCAGTGAGCCTTTGTATTCAGTTTTATAATCTCTTTATATTGTGAGTTAACCCTCACTGTGGTTTTCCCCTTATTGGGTTTTCCATGTAAAAATTTGGTGTTCATTGTATTGATTTACCTTCTATTATTTGTGTTTCATACTCTTACTTAATAAAAAAATAGTTTGGTTGTGGAATTGATAAGTGTCAAAGTCTTAAGTTTGAATTTTGTGACAATTGATTCACCTCCCCTCTCAGTTGTCCTACGCCTATTTAACACAATTGTCCCCCCATAGTATGCCCCTGTATCGAGCTCTATGTCGAAGCATTCTTTGTGATCTTCCCATGATAAGTTGTCTTGGAGTCCCATGAATTTTGAGATTGCTTCATTATTTTTGAATAAATCTAGAACTGATGGTCCTTGTTGATCCATGTCAATGAGTTGCGGGTATACTAGGCATATTTCAATTGGTTGGTTATTTGAGACAAAGGATGTTATGGATATCATGAAGAGGGTATTGTTCTTAAATAGGGCAGCAACTTCAAGGGGAAAGTCATCTAAGGTTGTATCATGCGATGTAGGTGATCAAGAGGAAGCCTCAACTCGTTTAGCAACAATACCTTTTGATCTGTAATTAGAGGTTTACAATTCAAATGTATTTAACCTCAATTACAATTATTCCCGATCCAAACAAAAATGTGTGACTATGTTGTTTAACCGTTGAAATTACATACTAGGTTCACTTTTACATAATTTAACTTAATTACTAATTACTAAAATGTTGTAATTATAAATCAAATACTAAATTGAAAAATAAACTGAAATGAAATTAGAGAGAATGTAAGACAGGAGATAGAAAAAGAATGAGACGAAAGATAGAAAGATAAGACGTAGGTTGATAACGGAGTTCGTCCTTCAAAGGACTACGTCTCTGGGTCCACTTCTCAATGTTGGACCGCTTTCATTAATATTTCTAAGCACCTGAAAATGCCTTCTTACAATATTCAAGCTTCAAAAACCTGCACAAAATTCCTCACAATCTCTCACTTTTACAATTTTGTTGTATAATAACACCTTGTAATTCTTCTCCTCAAAAAATTCTCACACTGGAATTATTCCTCCAAGTAAACTTGCTTAATTCTCAAGCCAAAACATCCCCTTTATATACCAATTTATTTGCTAATATGGGCTAAAACCATATTATTTTGCAAATATACCCATATCTCCAATATCTCCTATTTACATCATGTAGTTTTTCCAATCTCCCTATTTACACAAGTAAATATCATGAGAATCCCCTTTTAAATCCATAAATAATATTTTTAATATTTTTCATATTTTATTTAAGCCCCCTTCTATTATTATTTTCAAGCTATCACATATTATTTTTAATCTTGATAAGTTTAGGAGATTGGTTATTTTTAAAAATAGAGGGTTGTTTTTTAAAATTTAAGGGATTCAAATTTTAAAATTTTGTTAAAATAAAACTAACCCCGTAATATACTCAAATCCTCCCATAGCATAGCAGCAGAGAGTATTTAGTGCGGCGGGGTAGTCGACGATTTGACCCCCGCCCCAACTACCTTTAAATGCAATTTCCAAATATTACTCAACAAAAAAAAATTGCCTCATAATATGGTTAGCGTGCATTGTGTGGCCTAGTGGCAAGGCATATTTTTAGGAGATGGGGGTTCCAAGGTTTGACCCCCCTCAATTACATTTTACTATTGAAAACAAACACCGGGCTTGAGCCGGTGCCACGTGTCAACATGCGGTTGGTCGAGGAGTGCCACGTGTCAACATATAACTGTTCCACATGTCAAGATGTGATTCATCCATGTCATCAAGGTACTACCACATCACCACCTACCACATCACCATTTCCATGTCACATGCTGACATCATCATTTTGACTAGTCAACCCTTTTGACTAAAAAATTAACTTGGCATAACTTTGGCATATGGACTCTGTTTTCAACGAAACAAATGGCATCAGAATCATGGTAATGAGCTCTACAACTTGGTGTCATTTTTGCCTCATTTTGAGATGACCAATTTTTTCCTTTTTTCTGGCTCCTTGATTCACCTGTTTGACTAGACCTTTGACTGCACATAACTTCTACATACATACTACTTTTGAGCCCACTCAAGTTGCATCAAGGTCATGTCAGTGAGCTCTACATGATGATGCTAGTTTTGTGAGATTCTGAGACTATGAAATTTTTAGGTTTCTTAGATCCACCTGGATCACCTTTGCCAATAAGTGTGACCTTGCTAGTAGTACAACCTAAGCCAAGATTTTTGTCATTTCTCAGGAACGATGGGTTCTAGTAAACCATTCATTCTACCTAGCTTCTCATTCTTATTATATCCCATGCTTTGCATTAGTTGTAGACCTTTGTTGTCATCTTCCATGGGAAGAACAAGAATAGGTTGTTCATCTTGATAGAGGAGTTTAGAGATCTTTCCCATTGACGTCTTCTTGATTCAATTCTCCCCAATTGGTGAAGGTAGTAGCTGACATCTTGATTATTTTTGGTTCTTTGGTGCTAGAGGTAGGTTTCCCGTGAGATTGAGTAGAAATAGGTAACTCTCCTAAGACAAAGGTGTCTTTCAATATTTTGCAGATTCCACAACCATCATCTTGGATCACTGCTTTGACAGTGGGTATGCTTTTTACAATGGGTATATTTGATGTTGAGGTAGAGGCTAGAGATGATGGGTCAACAAATGAGCTTGAGGGTGTAGGTCCTTCACCATTTTTGGGTATTTGTGGGATCTTATAAAACTTGGCCTCAAGACTCTTGTAGGGTTACATGACATAATAACCCGGCCAAATTAACCCTGGACAAAATAACCCAATCACAATAACCTAAGGACAAAATAACCTAGGGTCATAATAACCCAAGCCAAAATAACCCGTGGTTAGAATAACCCATGGGAAAAATATCCTCGTAAGAATATAGAGAAAGGAAAACAAAATTTATAAATTACATGGGTTATTCTGTCCATGGGTTATTTTGACCATGGGTTATTCTGTCCATGGGTTATTATGACCCTGGGTTATTTTGTCCTTGGGTTATTATGATGGGGCTATTTTTCCCAGGGTTATTGTGGCTGGATTATTATGTCCTGATACCCTCTTGTAGTAGTAGAAAGGCTCAGGATCTCCATGGATGCTGATTTCTCTACCTTCAAAAGGAAATTTCACACACTGATGATAAGTTGAAGCTATAGCTTTCAGAGCATGGATACAAGGTCGGCCAAGTAGTATGTTATAGGGAAGATTAAGATCAAGTACTTGGCATGTAGTTTCTGCAATAAGAGGTCCCACTTGGATTGGGAGTGCAATGATTCCTTTTGATACCCATTCTTGGTCGTCATATGCTCTGATGGTAGTACCCTTTGTCTTCTCAATAGTATCTTTTGAATAGCCTAGATGCTTGATCAACTGCAGGGTACAAATATTCAAACCAGCACCTCCATCTAGTAAGACTCTTTTGACCTTATTTTTATGAATGACAACCTCAAGGTGTAAAGCACAGTTATGAGATGATTGTGACATAAAATATTGCTCAGAGAAGGTAAGAAGATGGTTGGAAATGTGCCCCACCATAGCTTGAAACTAATTGGTATCAATGTTCTCAGGAACAGATGACTCGGACAAGGCTTTTTTCGGTATTTCCCTATGTGCAGGGGATAACCTTAAGAGTTCTAGGATTGATATCTGAGTGGGGGTCTGTTTAAGCTAATCTACAAGATTGTACATGCTATGATTACATGTAGGAAAAATAGGTTGTGTCCTAGATTAAGCTAGGACAACTCCTTGAACGGTTATTTTTCCACGTCATGTGGTGACTCCACATTTCGTACTAGCTCCTTTGATGGTGACAACAGTGATAACGCTATCATTGGAGGTAACTACATTGGAATAAGTATGTTGAACATTGGTGTAATCCTTAATTTTCCATTGTTGTTTGCTTTGTTATGATCAGGGAAAACTTTAGTGGTGAATCTTCGATTATTAGTGAATAATTGAAATCGGGACCTCCATAAATGGCAAATAATACAAGCTAAAAAGGAGACTGAATTGCCAGGTTTTTACAAAAAATTAATTTCATCTCAATTAATTCGCCTATACATTATTTTTTAAACTAATAAATTGAATTGATTCGCCATGTAAATGATGCATCATTGGAACTGATTCGCCAATAGTTTATACTATAATTAGAAATATTAATTATATTCACTAGTAATATTATATTCCTACCATTAAATTTGGGGCAATATCACCACTAATAATAAATTACCATTTAATTTTAGGGATATTTTAGCCTTGAATAGGGCTTTTATTTATTGCCATCGATTAGCTTTTTAATCGGATGGCTATAGGTTGATTCCATGACCTGTATGCACATGCATTTTAAAAGGCTTGTTGAGGCCCGAAATTTGTTTTGGGCCACACAATTAGATTTAATCATGTGGACCAAAAAAATTTTGGGCCTCAATAATCCTTTTAAAAGGCACGTGCATATAGGTCACAGAATCAACCTACAACCATCTAATTAAAAAGCTAATCAATGGTAATAATTTCACTTTTCATTTAGTGTTATTTTTAAAGTGAGATTTTAAGAAAATACTTAATCCTTGTGTGCTCCAATGCATTTCTGATAGTGAATTTATGCTTGGTGGTGAGGGGCTCTACCCCTCGACCCTGCTTGTATCGTGATAGGAGTGCACAAGGGGTTATTGTCCCTGGACCCCGCGAGGGGGGCCCCCTCGACCCCCACAAGCGGGCTCTTCCCCCTTGACCCTCACAAGGGTGCTGCCCCTTAATCCCACCAATGGTTGCTGCCCCAGGGCCCCTACTTCAATATTAAATATATATATATATATATATATATATATATGGGGGAACTACACCTACCAACTATGCAAATTTTAAAAGGAAAGATTCACCATTGTAATTAATCTTTTTAGTGATTATTCGCTAGGATTCGCCACCATGATTATTATTTTTACCAATTATTCATTAAGATTCGCTAGGAAAATTATAGCACTTAGCCAAGATTCACCATGATTTTACACCTTCGTTGAGGGGGGGTGGTTTATTAAAGTTATCCCTGAAATGTGGAACTCATTAGATGTGTTGCTTCTAGGTATGATGAAAATATCAAAGTAATTAGGGCATTAGATGGAAGTGTCCTAATATATATAACAAGGGAGTTTATTTTTGAGGTTTTAAGACTTAATGTGGTTGCAACATGATTTTACACCTTCGCTAAGGGGGGTGGGAGGGGGGATTTCTTAAAGTTATCCCTGAAATGTGGAACTCATTAGATGTGTTGCTTCTAGGCATGATGAAAATATCAAAGTAATTAGGGCATTAGATGGAAGTGTCCTAATATATATAACAAGGGAGTTTATATTTTAGGTTTTAAGACTCAATGTGGCTGCAAGTAAGGTTATAGACCTTGCTTCTTTTAGAAAAAAATACTGTCAAGACAAAAGTAGCTTCAAAGTGAAATGGGTCCCTAGGTTTAGACAAAAGGGGTTCAAAGGAAAGTCATTAAGAATCCCTAATAATGAACATGAGCCTTTTGATGTCAAGTATTTTGAAGACTATTTTAGAAGAACATATTGGGCATTATGCCAAGTGTTGGGAGAAGATGCAAACTCAAAAATGGAGATACATCTTATGTATATGGTTGTTGATATACAACATCCTTTTGTCAATAGTGACTTTGACCATGCCAAATTTTTAGCTGAGGTTATTCACAATCAACTGGTGGACATTAAGAGAAGGAAAAGTGGTAAGGAGCTGGAGGTGAATTTCAAGTGGTATTCTCTCCTTTTCCATATGCTTTTATACAAAGGGAAAGATCATTTCGGTAGAGTTTTGAAACTAAACATGAAAGATAAAGAGGGGAATGATCTCTCAGTACAATGTTGGACCTATATTTGGGACAAACATTATAGTGATTCCAACTATGTTACTTTTGAGAATTTCTTTGTAAGACACATCATGGAAAGGCTAGGTCTACCTAGAATCAGATTGCACAAGGAATTTTGGATTTCCTCAGGCCCAAATATAGGATGATGGAGTTAGAAGTATAACATAACTAGGGATATTATTACCTCTATGGTAGGTCAATTGTTATTATAATGTATGGGTTCGCTCAAGCCTCCCATGTGATACCCATATATGTGCCACCTAGGTTGGCATTCATGGAATTTATATGGCAATTGAATGAGACTAATCAGTTTCATTTAAGGAAACAAAAGAAAGGGTCTTTTTTCCCTTATGTTACTACCTTTACAGATTTCACTTCAACCAAAGATGGGTTACGTAGGTTGAAAGAAATGCTTGGGGAATACATGTTATTTTAAGTACAAGTCAAGGATTTCGACCCTGAAGGTTTCATACACAAGGTTGAGAAAAGTATTAGAAGGTCTGATTTTCACCATCAAGTTGATGAAAATGAAGATGTTGTAAGAAATTTTAAGGATGAATATGAGGTAATAAATAGATAGGAGAAATGGATTGCATTCATCAAGGTAGAGACTACCAAGAAAAATAAGGATAATGATTATCTTAGAGCATTTTCTAATATTGATGACCTAATTGCCAAGATTGAGGTGACATTGAAGAATTTTGACAGATTTGTAAGTAAGGCCCCTACCCTAGAAGAGAAACCAACAAAGTGGCCTAAACCTGACCTTTCTATCAGAAGGCCCTAGGGGCTTGTTATTAGAGAAAATGTGCAATCAAACCCACCATAGGTCACTCCCTCTCCTCCCCCTCAAATAATCATTATGGATTCTCCCCCAAGAGAGCAACCACAAAAGAGGATGAAAGTTGAGCAACCACCATTGTTGGTTGACTATCCAATCAATCCAGATGAAAGTTAAGATGTTCATATTACCATGGATGAAATTCAATAATATATGCCATCCCCCCAAGACCAAATATCACTAACCTTCTTTAGGAAAGGTTCGGGTTGGATGTGGCTATGGGGAGAGATAACCTCAATGATGTGAGGGTATTTGCATGTTCACAATTCATTTCTGATGATGATTTTGTAAAATCCCAAGAGTTTAAAGATTTTGTTATGAGAGAAAAGAGAGGAGTACCATAAAATATTTCAGTTGGCACACGAACATTTGCCTAGAGAAAGGTATGATGAAGTAGCTACAAAGGTAAGGGGATAAATGAATTTTGAGTCCAAAAATATTATGCCTAAAGAAGGGAGAAGAATTGTGCAAGATAGTGGATTGCTACTGCTCCCTGAATGAGACATTGCTTCTGCAATCATCTTTGATACTATTAGGAAATAAGAATGAGAAGTTATCTCCATAGAAGAGGAAGCAGAGATGGGATTGTCAGGATCAAGGTTCAACCCACATTGGGAAGCCCTTGTATTCTGGGCCCTTGCCCCAACTACATATAATCCTATGATTGCTGAAGCATTGAAGGATATCAAAGGGAGCTTGATTGTAAAGAGGGTTTCTAACACCTTTTCCCCTAAAGCTGTTGGATTAGTGGTAGATGTTTCCAAATTTAATGAAGCTACTATTTGAAGGTTGCAAGATAGACTTAATACATTATTGAAGGAACATAATGATCTCATGAAAGATTACAACCAACAACAAGTATTATTAGCTCAAAAAACATCCCTTCTTGCAAGTATTAGGAAGTAGGATCCTCTTCTACAGTCCCCCCTACTCATGTGATGATTGAAAACAAATAGATTGAAGAAAGATTCAAATGATGGAAGAGAACTTGAAGAATTCTCAACAAACTCAGCAAAAGGAGAATGTACACATTGGAACGTGCATCCTGGAGCACAGACTATCTAAAATCTCAAGAAGGTTGGAAGATACCTAGACACATGTCATATTTGAATTTGAGAGATTCCATTAACAAAATAAGTGGGGATTAAGAGCGGCTCAAATGTATATTTGAAATATGGAATCCTAGATTTACATCTTTAGAATGTTTGTATAAGGGATCTACAAACACATCTAATGCCCCACCTAGTATCCAACTTACTTTTGATATTGTCAAGATGGCATGAAATCATAAAGGGTATACATAAATTATAATTGAAGTTGCATGAGAAAAAATGAAATCTTTCATAAATGTGACAAAAGGGTTGTACCCCACCTTTTACACAATAGACATGGCTTCAAGTATTTCATTGTTCATAAATATCTGAGGAAAGACATTTTGCAATATCTTTTAAATTAATACTAATAGATTTAACATTATATGGTTAAAAGCTTCCTTTGTAACATGTACTTCTCTAGTAGAGCACCTAATTGTCAGACAATGGTGCATTGGTATCTCAAATCCATGTACAAAGACACATAACTGCTCACTTGTATTAAACTATAAATAATTTTCAAGATTATTCAATTTTGTAATTAATTGCCAACTTACAAAATTTGGACTTTGAAATGGATAATATGTTAGCTCTAATTATAGATTATTGAGGGTTATGCATGTAATTCTACATAGTTTGTTATATTCATAGATATACATAGTTCCTATCTTGGGCTTTCCTCACAAGATTGTTCATTTCATCCAACATCGGGAGAAGACCAACTAAAGTTAAGAGTTTCTCTATATCGCTTAACCTATGTAAAAGGTCAGGAGCTTTGTCTACTATGTTGCGATATTTGTACATTACTCCAATCAAGGATTGATATTCTAAAAAACTTGTTGTGCTAGTCCATGCAAAGAGATCCATTTGGTATCAACATCCTTAAGAATCTTGTTTCCTCCTGTTAAATTCCATTAGCAAAATTTTGAAATTCCACAAAATGTTCAAGACACCGACAGAAGTATGCGTATAGCTCACAAACTAAATTTTCAACTTTTGATACTATAGGAAACTTGCTTACAAAATTCTAAATGCTAATTTCATTTTGTGGACCATGTAATGAATGTCAATCATGTATGGTGAACACATAGTTTGTAAATTTATGTAAAGATCGCCCCTATGACCTTGCATTACTGCAGCTCCATCAGCTCCTACACACACCAAATTTTTGGCAATTGTCAAGTCATCCATACCTCCAATTTCATTCAAATATTTCTTAACTAGTTCAAATAAATTTTGTGATGTTGAACTGTCCATCATTTTATGAACACGGAGAAGATGAGGTTGGTGAACATGTTGGAGTATAGTATACACATGCATACATATCCAAGAAGTATTATCTACCACAATAACTTCATCTAAAGATAATGCAATGAAGTTTGATTCTTTTATTTTCTCCTATAAATCTTGTTTTTCCACCTTAGCAAGACAACTTGCCCATTCCCATCCAACTTTTATTGACCAATGTGTGATAGAAAAGTGAGGAACACCCAAAGAAGATAATAAATTATTATATTGCATGGGTAGTCTGTCATATAACGCCCTTTGGAAAAAATATGAAAAATAGTTCACTCATCTAAACAATTTTTGCTAGTTGTGTTGTTGTCATTACCTTTCAAAATTGAGCTTCTATTAAACCTCCACATGCAACAAGCTTCATCATTCTTTGCATATGCTCATCATATTCTATGACATGCTTAACATGAAGACATTTCTCCTTTGATTTACATCTTACTACTGATTTTTCCTTTCCGTCTATGATTTGTTTTTCATAAACTTTACCAATGTGCTTTTTTATAGTGTCAAGATTTAGCTGCAACTTCTTGTCTCTTTTACATTTCCAACTACAAATCTTACACCATTTTATTGGAGGTTCATATTTGTTTGCATTCTCCATCGGTTCAATAAATGGTTACTTAACACCCAATCAATCTAAAAATTCATTGTCATTTCCCACTTGCACCCCATTTTTGATTTGGTTTTTCTTTTCTTGCTACCAACATCATCTACGATGCTAGCATTTTCATCCAAATCAATTATCTCATTTTGGCTAACCAGGGTATCCCTTGGAACATATTCTATGACATTCCCATCCTCTTTTGACTCAATTAACTCAATCCCACCTTCTAATGAGGTATTGTGAATGCCTTCTTCATTAATATTTGGTGCAAGAGTTGATGTTGTAGCTCCATCTTGATCTGATGGATCAAAAACATTACCAATTTCAAAGTAATACTTTATGGTAACTCTACGTTTTGGGCATTTTGATGGCCTCCCAGTCCTTTCACCACCCCGAGGAGTCTTACCTTTGCCACACTTGCTTCTCGACATCTTGATCTCTCACTTCAAATTAAAGTTGGGAAAAAATGTCTTCTCGTTTAAGGACATAGAATATAGATCATGTTCCCTACTCAATATCATCTTGAAGATTGAAGCAAGAATGGATAAGAGAAACAAATCTTATAACACTATGAAGAAATGATCACTTACCTTTAGGTTTTCATTGACTTGCTATTTGTTAATGCAAGGATGTATGTGTTGTAAGTTTGCAACTTTCCTATGATCAAGGTTCCAAGTCCAACTTTTGAATCGAGAGCTCACAAGTTCAGAACTGAACAAAATATGTAAGAATAAATTAAAGTTTCAATTGTATTTATATCAATCCATATTTGGCAAATTATGTGCAATTTTTAAATGGTATAGTAAAAATTTAGCGAATCCCGCATGATTATACAATGATACATTTAAGTCTTGGGCGAATCAAACCTTGACGGAACACATACATTGTAATTTTCAAGGCGATTATGGCCCTATGATTAGCATGGAGGTGTCATGGTAATTGGTAAAATGTGTCCTCAAACGTAATTATTTTTTATTGTTATTAGCAAAATGGGTCCTCATAAGCAATTATTTGTAAATTTTAATTGGCAAAATGGGTCCTCACACACAGTCAACATTTATTGATGTTGGTAAAAAGTGTCCTGATACATAATGTTTTTTATTAGAGGTAAAAACAAATTTTGAAGGGGCCCAGAACCCTTTACAAAAAAAATCAGCTGAAACTAAAGATAACTACAAAAAGCATATAGTAGCCGAAACATAACACACCATCAGTGCGACAACAACCAAAAAGGAGGGACAAAAGTAGCAACACTACATATTCTTCAGGATATCAACAGCCTCCATGTCGCTCACCACAGCCTTCTGATAGTCATCCATGACTTCAGACGAATCTTTAACAGGAGTCTCGGCCTGAACCTTGATCTTGTTTTGCGTTCTAACCCTAGGTCCTGATACACAATGT
This sequence comes from Sequoia sempervirens, assembly GCA_007258455.2. NCBI lineage: Eukaryota > Viridiplantae > Streptophyta > Pinopsida > Cupressales > Cupressaceae > Sequoia > Sequoia sempervirens. The sequence continues at coordinate 16,098 of VDFB02009660.1, read as the reverse complement.
TTTTTTGATAGTATTGGTGAAGATGTAGGTGATTTAATACATGCTTTTGAGATTCCAGGTGAAAATATTAATCGGTCTGTTTGAAATGCGTAGTTTGTTATGGAGAAAATATTAATTACATATGCCTCATAAAATAAATTGATGGCGAATGGAAATATTGGACCAATAATTCTTAAAATTTGAGCAATTTGGCCACCCTGTTGGTTGCGATTTATTCGCCAATTTTGACTTGTTCAATATGTACTATTCGCCAATTGACAAAGATTCGCCACTAAAAAAATCCCTACTCTTAGCTATCAAACCATGCAATTTTTTTCATGTTTTGAATATGTTAAGGTTTTCATCTTTGATTTTTTTTGTTAGTATATCAATTTTTTATCAAAAACCAATGTGTGGCATTTTTAACTTTATTTTTTAACCATTCATCAAAATTTCAAATAAATTATATTTTTAGAAACTAGATTCCATTTTACACATATTCAAAAGAACAAAAGTTTTTCGATCATTTTTCAAAAATGTTAGGGGGAAGCATACTCAAATTTCTATTTTTAGGATGTGTCCACTTTGAAAATAAGTTAAAAATCATATATTCATTAAAAAATAGCAAAAAAACGGCTATAAATTACATGGTGTTAGCTAATTTCTTATTTTGGAACCCCTTAATCTCTACCATTTAAAAAAAATAGTAGTTTAGAAAGTAGATTTAGAACACTACAACTCTTGTTCTCATTGCATCTTGAAATTTTGAGTGTAAGTATCTTCAATTTCTCATCCAAGACTAGTCTTTCCTGATTTAAGAATAAAAGTGGCCACTTAAGACCCCTTTTTGGTCCCCCATCTTTGTGCACTTACCTTGTAGATATATTCGTTTTAAGTTCTAAATGAAAAAATATTCTTAGAATAATTTTCATATCATGTAGTTTTGTCTCATGTATATTAATTGCACAAATAAATATATTTATATATCAAGATATAACACTAAATTGTAAAATAATATACCACATGAACTTATAATGATATTTTTTTTCTTTTAAATTAGAATCTAAAATTTAAAATTTCAAAGTCTGAAATTACTTAAAATCAATCATATGAAACACTCAAAATTAAAAATGAATACAAAGAGAAATAAATATCTAAACTAACAATTAGAAATGAACATGTAGCAATTGACTGGAATATCGCATGACCTTCATCTTTTTTTGAAATGTGGATTGGCCTCTTATCTATCTATAACTAAGGTACTTAATCATGGTACCTTAGTAGTTGAACAAAACAATATCATTTGTTGCATGCAGAATATCATATTTTATTTAAAATAAAATTTGTATGCAACCTAAATGGACCAATAGTTGAACACATAAAAACTATTTGTTGTTATAAAAACAACACATAATTATTTAAAATATAACTTATATCAAACAAAAATAGACCAATAGTTGAACACTAAAACTTTTTGAAAATCCTTCACATTTAATGAAAAAATACATGATATTTATTGTGCTCACATTTTATATTTGTGGTAGGACGAACTATTAATATGAAATACTCCAATGCTTGTACATTGCTACCCCAATTTAGTTGTACACATAAGACCAATATTTTTTCACTATGATAACAATACTTGTTTAAATAAGTGTCTTATGTCTTATTTTATTAAATGAGAATTTAATTTTATAAATGACACACTTATAGTGGATAGTTATGATATTTTATTTGAGACAAAAAAAATAAAATTATTTCACTTTTTTGAATGTATTTATGTTTTATGTCAAATATTTGATAATATTTTGATTAATATGTGAAATAAATATATACAAGATATAACATTAATTCATTCTAATATTAATATGAATAATAACAATTAACTGGACGATCCTATACAATTAATGGCCCCTCTACCCTACTTGTATTAGATCATTCCATCAAAACAAGACCAAAACATGAAGAGGAATAAATATCTAATCTAATAATTACTTATATTAGATCATTCCATCAAAACAAGACAAACATGAAGAGAATAAATATCTAATCTAACAATCAATTATATTAGATCATTCCATCAAATCTAAATCATTCCATCAAACCAAACCAAAACATTTAAGATTAGAAATAAATATCTAATCTAACAATTATGTAGATTAGGTCATTCCATCAAAACTAGACCAAAACTAAATAGGAATTGAAATCCCAGCTTCAATAATTCATTGTAGAAGGTAAAAGCTCAATGAAGATTACTTGCAGGGCCGTCTGCCACAGTCACATTCTTCCTCTTGAATATGCATCTAACGGTTCCTGTACAGATTTACAGCACTCCAACTACTGCATCTACCACCCCATTATACATTGACCTAGAAGTTACCGTTGAACACATCAATTTAAAGCTTAAAATAATCTATTGACTCGTCGCCTAGATGTTGTTTTCAAACATTAATAATAAAAGGTTGGACAAAATAATAATGACACCCACCATCCAGTTCATTTCCTTTTTATAAATGTTATGTTGCTTCCTTTATCTCTCAACCTGCATTAGTACTATTTCACTTCTCTGTTCAGACAGATCATGGAGCAGGCCAGAGGTCCTTTATTTGGATGGCCCTGGGAGCGGCTTAACAACTATAAGGTGAAACAGATAACTGATAGTTTAAGGACATGAGATTTTCAGAGTTCATAATGATTAGTACGTGTATTTTTTGGGTTCAATTGTGTAAGATTTGTTTTTCATCAAGGTTTTGAATCATATTCCATGATCTATTGTTTTTCTTCTACAGCGTTCTTTTATACCCTGATGATGGATCATGAAGTATGATCCGAAACATTAATGAAACAAATCTTCATCATTTTTTTCCTACAACTCTCTTTTATGTTCTGATGATTGATCATAGAGTGTGATCCGAAATATTGATTCAAAACAAATCTTACACAATTGAATTCAAAAATAACACGTACTAACTGATAATGTGTTTGAGCTTCTGTTCATTTTGTTACTTATTTCATCATGTTCTTGTTTGCAGTACTTTCTGTATGCACCATTACTGTTCAAGGCAGCAGATGAAATATGGGTAGACAGAGGAGAAGGCTACTGGTTTGTGCACATTCTTGTTATATCCTTTTTAAGGTGTTTTCTATACCAGGCTTGGCATTTTTATTCTCGAGCTGATTTCCTTTCGAGAAGACATCAAATCCACTCGAATTCTGTAGATTTCGATCAGACTGACAGAGAATTTCACTGGTTAGTATGCTCGTTCATTTCATGGATTGAAGATTTTAAACAACCAACATTTCTAATTTCTATTTTAGGAAAACTGTTGGTTTTTCAATGCTCTGCATTAATGGAACTAAACGGCTCATGGACGTTGGCTGTTTAATGCAGCTTCACCAAATTTTCGTAAGTTTGAAATGAATTGGGAGGGCTGTACCTACAATAGGTAACTAGGTATCTTTCTTTGGTTATAAAATTAATACGGACAAGTGGGGAAATTTTTTCCAAAAGTTATAAACTAATGTGAGATAAAAATTCTTCTATTTAATGTCACGTGGGCCGTAGATTCATGCTGTGTCCTTTTGGAGCTGAGCTCGATTGATGCACTGCCTGTTGGTTTTATAATAATGTATTAAATTAAATTTTTCAATTTCAAAGTTGTAAATTAATGTGTTTGATAAGTCCTTTTGGAACTGAGCTCGATTGATGCACTGCCTGTTGATTTTATAATAATGTATTAAATTAAATATATGATAAGTAGGAGGTATTTTTCACAGCGTGTCAAATTGTCATATTGCTATCAGAATTCAACCATGTAATTTTTCGAGTCAAACTCATTGACCTATGTTTCATGAGTAGTGATTCACAAGAACCTATCTCTCATGATAATGAATGATCCACTTAGCACTCATTGCATCTAGGTGATGCTCACAGGGATGAAGCACTGGGTCTTCCCAGGAGGTCACCCATCCCAATATTACTCCAGTTCAAGCGCACTTAATCATGAAGCTTTTCCCCAAGGTTAAGCCCACTTAGCTTGCAACCCCATTTGCAAAGCCTTCAGCAAGCGTTGTGCCTTATTAACCATTCATTATACAGCCCTTTTAGCTCATCAATTGATAAGTAAGAGGTATTTTTCACAGGGTGTCAAATTGTGATATTGCTATCAAGATGTAACATGGGTCAATGAGTTTGACTTGATAAAACTATACAGTTGAATCCTGATAGCAATATCACAATAACTATATGATGTTTTTAGAGTGTATAATAAATTGTGAAATTTTTTGATAAAAACTTATATATAATTTTCTTACATCAAAAAAATTATGTAATATCTTGAAATGTTTTTTTGAATTTGACTATATGAATTTTTTTCAAAACTTGTCCACTCACATCCTATGATACTACCAAAGAAAAATACACAAATATTGATGAAAAAATTTATGCAATTTCCAAATCCAAAAACATTTCAAACTATTGTCATGTATTGTATAAAAGTCTTTTTAAGTATGTAATTTATTAAATTGCTATGTTTGTGCAATTACAGGGACAACTATGTGATATTACAAGCATGGCTGGCAACAGCGGGGCACAAATGGGTTCCTGGGTTGATGGGCATGCTTCCCATGTGGAATTATAGAGGGATTTTGACAGTTTTGTTGTTGCATATGGGTCCCACAGAACTACTTTACTACTGTTCCCATAGAGCTTTTCACAATGGCTATTTATTTCAAAATTATCATTATCTTCACCATGAATCCACCAGATCTGAACCCTCTACAAGTAAGTTAGTTTAGTGTACTAATTCAGCATGTTATATATTAAATTACAGTTTATTAGTTGAGCATGTTAATATCGTAAATTGCAGTTTACTGGTTGAGCTTGATATAGTAGGTGACTTTTATTTATGTGGGGCTGGGGTTGATCTGTTATTGGCAGGTGGGACAAGCAGTTTCTTGGAGCAGTTGGTAACTGTGGCATTGATGAGCATTCCCATTGGTGCAGCAGCTGCCTTGGGAGAGGCATGCATGGGCATATTTTATATTTATCTTCTAGGATTTGATTTCCTCAAATTTATGCAACATTCAAATGTGGAGGTGGTTCCCCTGTGGCTTTTTGTTAAGTTTCCACTCCTTAAATATCTTATCTCCACACCCTCGTAAGTACATTCATCCATTAAGTTTGAACTGGTTTCAGTGAGCAACAACCCATTGGTATTGTTATCCTGCTGTCATGAGATATTTCAGTCCTTTTTTAACTTCATTGATGGTTTGTTTTTTAACATTATAAAACTTGTCTGGCTGTTGGGGATGTCTGGCTGTCCCTGGATGGTTGAGGGACGTCTTAGACGTCCCTAGCCACCCCAGGGACAGCCAAACATCTCCAGAGTGTTTCTTACTATTGCAACATGTTTTGGAAATGTTTTGAAGATTTTTGGGGACAATCAAGGCACGTTCCCTACCATCCCATCACATCGGAAATGTCACTAGATGGGGACAACAGTTTGAGGGTTGGGATGTGTCCCTGTGGAACATAGCTTAAAAGTATATATATTTTTTTAATTTTTAAAAAATCAAACTAAGTTTAAAACATCAAGTGATCCCTCTCTCCTGATGATCTATGCCAAATGTTACAATAAATATTGCAGATGATTCAAAGAATGCTATCTAAAAAGTCAATTTAAAATTTGATAATAAATGAAACAGTAATAGTATAAATCTTAGTCATAAACTAAATGGTATGTAAATCCAGATGATGGATGTAACATTAATTAAAGGACAACAACACAATATTTTTTTTTTAAAAGTTAACATACATGTAATACACATTAAGTCATAACATGAATTTTATTTAAGTAGATTCACTAACACATACATCCTTTGGGGTACACGAGGATCATTACGAGACTTAGATCCATACAACAGCAATAAAGAATAAAATCCAAAGATATAACCCATAACAAAGTAAACATTAACAAATGTAACACATACATGAAAATTCATTGATAAGAAACCATCTGTGTACATAAATACAACATATGCATGATTAACCCAACATATTGAATAACAACTGCCATGGCCAATATCCACACCAAGTTTAACATTACATTACAGTACAATGTTCAAGAGGTACAATGATACAAAAGTGTTTCCAAATATGAACAGAAACCATACAACAATATAACATGATGCAAATGAAGCGAGGAATACCAGAATCATAAGCGGCTCCAAAATGAATACAACTCTAGAATCGCCCACTTAGCGGCACCAATCCACCTCTCGATCCTGTTGGGGACCCAATGGGGTGCTTAGCACTTCCACCCCACGTGGATCCGAAGACCCACCCCCCGTGCTAAGGAGCTGACAATAAGAGTCCTCAACCAAGAACATCCAAACACGGAACCACAAGACTCAACATCATACAAAAGTATCATAAAACTCAAGGATTACAATGACATAATCAACAACACCCAAGAGTCAACATAATAACTTAAAGTCATAAATCTCATCACATTAAACAAAACGATAACCAGTAAACAAGTAACCAAAGGAAGATCATGTACACTTTCAAAACAAACTGAATTAATAACATAATACAATTCCAAATTGCAATTAAAACAACATAATAACATCATAACACAGTACCATAAGAGTACAAGGTCATAAGTCAAATATCAATGAGATCATACAAGACCACAAAGTACACCAAAGATGTATCAAGGCAATACTCCAAAAATCAATATAAGTCCATTCAACCACAAACTAAACCAACTCCCATAATATACTTCCAGAGGAACACAATAAAGTAAAAACACCTGGGCAACTAGGGGAGAGTGTCATCGCATAGTCCTACATGGGCTGTCCTGTGCTCTTCCTCCCAACTGGAGGCGCCGGTCCCATCTATGGCTGTCATGTGCCCTTCGTCCCAACTGGAGGCGCCGGTCCATAGGGTGACTCATGCGGAGCCGTAAACCTCTCATGAAGACGAGGTCACGACCTTGCCAACTACGGCCTTCTCAGTCTTCCATTAGTCTGCGGAAGCACTAATGAAGACGAGGCATCCATTTTTAAATCTTATAATGATATTACTACCCAACCCTCCTAAGTTAATTATTAGATTTTCACTTGATTACTAACTCACTCGTGGGTTATCCTGTGCCCTTCCCCTGAAACGGGGCGCCAGCCCCCACAAGGAGCCACTCTCCCTAGAGACCCAACAACATCAAACCAAAAACAACCAAGGGTTGTACCATCATAATTTGAACAAAGAATCACAACATAAAATCATGCGAGGCATTACCCATCTCGCTAACAAGTACAAAATCAGAGTCTCACAAAGTTTTGTACAACCCTTTCAAAATCATGATTCCAATCAACTTTGCCACAATAAGAGAAAAATGGAAGATAAACATCATTCACAAATATCTCATGCCTCTGGAAGTCTAAGAAAAGAACAGCTACTCAAAAATCCCACAACAAGAGTAAGTCAACGATACGGGGTTTCAAACCAATTTCAACACTAATCAATGAATAAAAGTTCCTCAAATCAAGATAACTAAGAGGGTCATACACATCAGAACATTCAAGACTTCAAGATATACAAAAGAATCCCAAATAAAAATCAACTCAAGGGAAAGTCACGTCAAGATGAAAATATCAAATCATATATTAATCACACGAACAAGCAATTACAACTTCCATGAACTTCACTTTTCCAAGCAACTTCCCATTAGCAATCAAACAGTAAGACATTCCTTCCACCTATAAACTACTAAGTAATCTCCAATAACTCAAAGTGTTCTAAGTTAAATAATCTATAAATTTCTCATTGCCTTACTCATATAAAAGACTATAAATAATTAACAAACTACTTTTGCTAATCCACAAAGAATGATAACATTATACTAGCATTTAAGGCTTCCTTTATATCTTTTCTCTTCCATTATTGAGGCATCATTTAAAACAAACTGAAGAAAACGTAGAGACATATTTTAATATCCACCTCACTACACATTTATCACAATAATGACTCCATTCCCCTATACCTACTTGCACATAACATTCGAGCTCTACTGCTATGGAACACAACTTTCACATGATTCACCTAAAGTCACAAGACACCATGATTCTAAGAACTACCAAAGTGACAATTATACCAAAATAATTCCCAAGAAGACATCCCTTAAATCAACCACTAAATTCCATTGTTTAAGAGTGCAGTACAAACACCCACATGACACGATACTCCATAATTACTTAATTAGAATTATAAAGAATTTAACAACCTATACACTTCTACTCTATTTTATTTATTAAATAAATCTTTTTTTTTTACTATCAAGTCTCTTTTATTCCTAATTAGTTTTTTCAAAGCTACTAACTACTTTCTTAATTAAATACTAGGCCACACTAATCACTCCTCATAATTTAAGAAATGAGCAATCATATATATAAACATAAACTCATACACTTATATACATATTTATCCATTGAATGTACAAATATAAAGTTATTTATACCCACTTATACATACATAAATCTCATTTATTCATTTTTCCAAAAAGAATTCTCACTTAAATTCTAGATAATGTAATTAAATGGAACTAAAGACAAGGCATCAAGCACTAGGTAAGTAGTTACCAAATTCTACAAGATTGCAAAATTGTTCACTTCAAAGGAATATTATTCTGAGCGATTGACACCACATCCCAAACAATACATAAACTCATAGCTATATGATTTACTACACCCTTACAGCTGTGACAGTTTGCCAATGGTTTTAGGGAGGCTACTTAACTCTGTACATTGCCTCAACTCTAAATGTTGTAACTGAGACAGGTTGCTAAGTATATTAGAAAGTGAATTTTGGACTTTGGAAATATCACCATCTACTCGCATTATTATCAAATCCCAAATGTTATCCACAGGACTGAAGGGAAGGAGACAGGTGGGGTGCAAATACGTGACTTAAGAGTAGGAGAAATAATGTACAACTTTTTCTTTTCTGAACTGGACACTTTTCTGTTTGGTGGCGAGTTTCCAGAGACGCGCTTAAATTTGAAGATGGAAGTTAAACTTCACCACGATCAAAGGCGTGCTCACTATTGTGTTAGTACATTGATAATATTTATTTTCAAGTGCTGCAACTGCGATAGATTGCTAGAAGAATCAAACAGGTTATTTAAATCTTTAAATTTCCTATCATGTTTAAGCGCTGCAGCTTAGACAGGTTGACAATGGATTAGGGTTATCTATATCGTAGTCTTTCCAAACTGGCGATATACAACATCATCACATATCTTCCGAGAGGCTCATTTCTCACTAAGTATAGAGGAGATTACTACGAATACTACGCCATAATAACATAGACAACAACATAGACATTACAATATAGTGAATCAACTGACCCATGGCAATAAGTTACTTTCCAGGACAAAGTACCAAGGTGGTGGGAAAACTGAATGCACACTAATACGGCTTTAGAGTTTGAAGGATACAATGGATAGTAATCAGGTCAGTATGAGAAGATCGCAACCAAGAGAGGAGGAATACACAATGAAGCAGAATGTGGAATCATGCACAACGGATACACATCGACTAATCAAAGGATAGCTACATCGACCTCTTAAGTAATCATACATTAAACACAAAGAAAATTTTGTATGAGAGATGAATAATCAAATTATTGCAGTCAAAGGTATGGCTCCTAAAATTTGCAGCAATTAGTCATAAAAGAAAAAAGAAAAAAAAACAATAAGGTGGCAAAAGACTACAAAGGAGAACACAAGCATGTACCAGCACTGAGCAAAGGCTAAAGAAAGAAATTACATTACCTAGACTTGGATAAAGTTACTTGCAGAAGATTGAGATATCGCAATACGTATATGTATCACCAAGCTTGAATGAGATATTTCAATGTAAAAACTAAACTTACAGCTTTGGACATTAAACATCGAATACCTACCAAAGCATATCTATTAACTAGCAAGCAAAAAGCATTAAGGCGAACACAAGGAAGGAAAAATGCCAAATATAAACATATGACTTATACAAATCATAACATACCATCAAATCTCTCTAGATACACCATATAGACTAAACACCAAATTTTGCACAAAGACTTTGTGTCGAAAGATAACAAAATTCAAGGCAATCCAACAATCGAATGCAAAAGATACAAACCTCAGCACTGCTATACATAACTAACTCTTTATAATCGTTCACATAAAATATGAATATAGATTGAAACCACAACATATGATTATAAATTGAAAACCACATCGTATAAATTTAAATCAAAATCTCAGCATGCACATGCAATTTGAACCTTCAGAATGATTTACAATTCGCACACAACATATCAAAAGTATAAAGGGGAAAGAAGATTGTACTCTTGTCCAGAGAGCATTGACAAGAGATTTCAATGTACGTCGCAAATCAATATTGACTGGAACGAAAACCCTGTGCCGAACAAACCATGACAGAAGGAAAAACCCTTCGAACCCGCAATCCCCATTTTTTATTCGATCAAAGAAATGTCATTATTCTACAAATTTTTTCTTGTAGACCAGATTCATGTTCGAAAGCTAAGGATCAAAATATCATCACCCCCCCTTCTCCAGAATAATCCTTGTTTATAATTTGTTTCATGGTGTCTTTTCCACTCCCATCGGGGAACCGTTCGACTTCCATCACTTATTATAATTTCTTTGATGGTGTCTTTTACACTCCCATTAGTAGACCGTTGCACTTCCAACAGTTACGATTGTATGCCAACCACTACCCCTATTCATTATTTTATAATTGACTCTTTAATATATGAACCAAATAGATCAACTATTAAATATTTAATAAATATTTAATAATTTAATCTTTCTTTTAGTTACAATAAAATATATTTATTTTAATAAATATTTTCACCTTAATTTATTTAAACTAAATAAATTATTAGTAATATTTATTTAATCAAAGAAATAACAATAAAACAAATTAAAATCAAATGATACCCTACCTCCCACAATTGAAAACAATACGACGATATCACAGACGGAGGGACACTACAATGGATCAGCATACATTATATTAAATCTAACTGTCCATTTCAATATTTTCTGCCTTTTTAAAAGGAATTTGTAAACTAATATTATGGACTATAAAAGCCTATAACCAATCATTTTCACCTCATTTCAGGTACCATTCTATCCATCACACCAAATTGGATTGCAACTATTGCTTGTTTATGCCTTTATATGACTATCTCGGAGGAACAGCGAACAGAGTGGAGACATCTATTCTCCATTCAAAGTTGAGAACCCAAGGTGGGTGTGTGACTGAACTTTAAGTAGCTATAACTTATGTCTTTAATAATTAGAAAAAATAAAATGCTAATATGGTTTTTAATAAATTGCTGATTTATTTGGATTGTTAAAACTTGAATATTTAACCAGGCATCTTGTTTCTCAATATTGGATGCAGGGCAGGAGAGGAAAGTTCCAGATGTCGTATTCTTAAGTCATGGGGTGGACTACATGCACGTTCTTCATAGTCCTTATATCGGTAGAACATTCGCTGCAAGGCCATTTACTTATGCAGCATGGTATCTGTGGATCTACTTGCCAATAGTCTGGATTGGTTTCACAATTATATCTCTTTGGCCACATGCACATTCATATTCCAAGTATAGGATAAATGACTCATTTTATGAAGAGACATGGGCTGTACCACGACTTGGCTTTCAGGTAATCAAATATAATATATTATAACGATTTGGTTTTCAGATAATTTAATTATAACTATTCTTAAACATCACCCAATTCAATAATGAAAACAAGATTACTATTAACTACAATAACATTTAATTAACTATTCTTAAACATCACCCAATTCAATAATGAAAACAAGATTACTATTAACTACAACAACATTTAGACAAGATAGAAAATTCTCAATTTCTCTTATTAACTTTCTTTGTTCTTCATCCCAAGGTTTGCTACATTCAAAAAGAAAATTTATATTAAAATGTATTGGGTGCTGCAGTTTTTGCTGCCATATGGACATAAGCAAATTAACAAGATTATAGAGGAAGCAATCCTGGAAGCAGATAGATTAGGAGTGAAAGTGTTTGCTCTTGGAGCTCTAACTAAGGTACCATATTAGTGAGCAGAACCCCTTCTCTTTGTACTATAATGACATTGAATTTATTTATTTATTTTTTTCATTAAGGTGGTTTCCTTGTTATTCAATGCAGAATGAGGTCCTGAATGGAGGAGGTGAATTGTTTGTGAAGAGGAATCCCAATCTGTCTATTAGAATTGTGCATGGTAATACATTGACAACAGCCGTGCTTTTACATGATCTTCCAGAAAATATTGACGAAGTGTTTCTCACTGGATCAACATCCAAAATTGGCAAGGCTATTGCTCTTTACCTCTGCAAGAAGAGAGTCAGAGTTTTGGTGAGATCAGTTCTATATTGAAATCATTCTCTACTGAAGTATAGTATACAACTGATTGATAAATATGATGACATGTTTTCATATTTTGGCAGATGCTGACTGCTTCTCTGGAACGCTTTAAAGCAGTAAGAAACGAAGCCCCTGCAGAATACCGAGATTATCTGGTTCATTGCTCAACATATGAAGCAGGCAGTCGATGCAAGGTAAGTCTTCTCAACTGCATCAAAGGATCAGATCACCCTTAGTCTCTACAGTGACAAAAAGAAAACACTACTCCATTTAGATTTCAAATAGAGTATGTTCTTTAGACAGTAAATGAACGCAATCTTGATTTGTTCATGGTATGGATGAGGGTCTATTGTAAACTATTCAAGAGGTTATAGGGGACTTATCCTGTAAAGAACAATACTCCAAGTTGCTGGGCAAAATTTTGATTCTTCTCTTAAAAAATAGGAGCATTTCTTAACCTAAGGGTCTTAAAAGGAAAATTTAAACATTTTTAAAAAAAAATGTAAGTAGGAGTTAATTGGGCAGGAGCCTGGTTCGATTGGCTAAAACATTCTATTGTAGGCAAGAGGTTGTGAGGTTCAGTCTCCCACCCGTCCCCGTGGTACCGAAGGGCATATTGCACCAATTTATAGGGGGGGCTAACCGATTCTTAATGTAGGAGTTAATTATATCTAATTAAAAATGTCATGAAGGGTGTAGTGTGATGGTTAAAAATTTAGTATGTTGAAAAATTCATTTAGATTAAAAAACTTGTTGGGAACGTTGAACTCATAGACCTAATGCCTTCATTAGATTGTTAACCACTAGTTCTTCCAAGGTTTGAGAAGTCTTAGGCAACGTGACCCATTAGCACCTTATCTATTTATTCTACTAGTAAATTCTCTTGGTAGGCTCATGACTAGATTTAGAAGGTAAAGTCTTGTTTTAAGGATCAAATTATCACCTTAGTCTATTTCATTCACACATAGGCAATTAATGAGTTTGGCTTGGTATAAAATAGGTGGAATGGGTATTTTAGCTAGTTGTTGGTGCATGATTATTAGTGTTGGCCAATAGTTCTCCAACTAGTTCTTCCAAGGCTCGAGAAGTCTTAGGCAATGTGACCCATTAGCACCTTATCCATTCATTCTAATGGTAAATTCTCTTGGTAGGTTCATGACTAGTTTTAGAAGGTAAAGTCTTGTTTTAAGGATGAAATTATCTCCTTAGTCTACATCATTCACACATAGGCAATTTATGAATGATATTATCTTGTTTATTAATGCTTCAAGATGTGGGAGGTAATTTTAGGTTTATGAAGTGTATTTTACCAAAAGAATAAGGAAAAAGTGTATTTTATTAAAAAAATAAGGAGAAATATAATTTTTCCTTCTCTAATATAACTACAATGAGCGAGAATTATAAGACTATTAAAATTCAACATAACCACTTTTCCTTGCAAATATTTGGGTTTACTTCTATTCATAGGGAATAATAAAGTCCCCTATGTGAGGAAGTTATACATCTTCAAAAGTGACTAAATGCATGGAGAAATAGCTTAGCCTAGTGGGTAGGATGATTAAGTTAGGGTAGTTCTTCAAGGTATTCCCATATTATTTGTATATATTATGATTCCCAAAGTCGTATTAATAAAATAGTCTCCATAGAATAATTGTATGGTAAGATATTTCCAAAATGCATAAATTTTCATTTCTCAAATGAAAAAATATATGCTCACCAAAAGCAAAAGGTGGGGTAGAGGTTAAGGATTTTGAGGTGTAGAATTTATCCTTAGGGGGAAAGGTTGTTTGGAAAATGTTAGAAACCCTAAGAGAACTGTAACGCCCACCCCAAAACCCTATAGAATGTAACACATTTAAACGGAAGCAAACAAATTTTTTTTAAAGTGATATTAAACATATGAGATTACACTACACTAACACCTACATTCTCTAAGGATCGTGGCAATACTTAAACAAAGTACAAGTCTAACTAATACAATTAAACATCACATGCATTTAATGCTCATAAATAAAGTACATACATCCATCATCATTAAATTACAACACATAAGATACAAAAGATGTGATATTGTTTCATACATCTTACATTCATTTCATATTACAATGTAATGCTCATTCACAAATGAGATAGTTTATACATAAGATTTACAATTACAAATAACAAAGGCGCTCCTCGATTACACTTGAGGAGTGATACAATTACAAGGATACAACTGTTACAAAAAAAGTACATGAAATAATAAACAAGTCCACTGGTACAAACGATCTCTCCATCAAGAAGTACTTGCCAACATAAATGAGAGAAATAGGAACTTGTCTCACGAAAAAAGTTATCCAAGAATCGCAACACTGGTGAGAACCCAACAAAAGAAATAGCACGGTTTCCTCCCAACCACATGGTACCCGAAGGTCCACTCCCTCCATGCTAGGAGATAGTAAAAGAGTTTCCAAGGAAAAACCTACAACCCCTAGACACAGGAAAATACATATCAAAACAACATAAGTGCAAAACTTAACATACTGGTTACATTGCTTCCAGATAACAAGGATCAAGTACAACATCTATACACCACAAACTGACTAATTGTTGTCATAGGAAGAGTATCACACATAATTTGCTATGAGTTACCCTAGCTCAAACTTCCTAGGTTACCAAGCCCCCATCTTGGGTTACCTTGGCTTGCCTCTACCGGCCCCCGAACCCTCATGCAAACTATGTGTCTCATTTCATCTTAAGCCTTAACAAGCGCATGAACCATGAGAGAGGAATCCATTATCTTTATTAGTGTGAAAGTTCCCCATTAATTATTTTAAATTATCACTTAATTAAACCCTGGGTGAGTTACCCTGATGCCCCTTTGTGCGTCGGACCCCCATAAAGAGCCACTCTCCTACAGACAACACAAAATTCAAATCCACAATACTATGAGTAGACAAGGTGCACAATACTGATAACACGTCTCAACCTTAAAACATAAGGTCTCACAGCCCGTTCGTAGTAACCAGGTATCCATACTATATCGCATATCCCATTCGTGGTAATCGGGTGTTCAAACTGAAAAAATCCACGTGCACTACCCAAGAAAAATCAAAAGATGAACCAACACATATAACAACCACACATAGACTAAACTCCTCTGGAAGACTTACAAAACCAAACATCTCAATTGCCCAACAACGCAAACAAAGAAAACTCAACCAATAAGCAATTTAGGCATATAATTAATTTAACATTTGGATTCCCTAAATCCAATCAAATCATCAACGCATTACTTGAAGTTAATCAACTTAATTTAAGTTCATTTATAAGCAATAAGAAAATTAACACTAATAGTTTAACTCCAATTTCACAATAACACATACAACAATAAAAATCATTTCATTTTAACTATTTGCATTTTGCATGCATCGAAAAATACATAATATTCATTTCTCTTTTAAAATCATTTCAGCTTAAAATAACTACTTGTGCATTTTCATGCACCTAATTAAAATCAATTTTTCTAATAAAATCATTTTATTATCAAACATCTACTTTAAATTCAATTTTCTCTTTTAAATTATAACATTCTATAAATAGTCTATTTCATGCATTTGCATGCATCTATTATCAAAATATATTTAAATAAATATATTTAAATATATATAATTAAA
>VDFB02009659.1:174925-219228 GCA_007258455.2 Sequoia sempervirens | reverse complement strand
AATTTTAAAGAGAAAGGTTTGAATTGGTGATACATGATGGAAGAATAAATATGACCAAGGATCAAGCTATAGAACCAGGGGCTAAACAACATCATCGAGATATTTGCATCGCTAATTAAATGGGGCAAAGCCAAACTAGATTAGTGACAAGCGATGGTCACTGCATAACATAGGCTACATGGAAAAATCCTTAAGGTTTAGCATAAAGAAAAAAGGAAAGCATTGAGAAGACTGAGGAACCATTGATAAATTTTTAAAACATGATAATACAATGGATCGAGAATCACCACATAATTTCTTTCACCAAAAAAGAGGATTAGCGATGAAGTGACGAAGTGTATAAAGAAAGTTTCCTTCTAGAAAAACTTGTCTTGTGTACTTTGTCGATATTAATTAAAGCACATATTAGGTTGGCGATATATGTTGATTGAAAAATAAAAACACTTGAACTAACATCATTGTTTTCTATGAAAATTTTGCTAAGGATATAAAAAACAAGGCTCATATCACCATGGATGGAGTTTTAAGTGCTTTAAAAGCAACAACTTTGATTCAATCTTGAGCTGTAAGTTATCAACTTGCTCGCACAAGGAGATTTCAAGTCATTAATCTTTCATGCTTTAAATTTCCTATTTAATGAAGATTACTTGAGTGATCTTCGATGTCATAATTCATTTTACAATGAATGAGGGTCGAAGGTTGATAAAGAAGTGTGTGGGAATTGAATTCTACTGAGAAGTGTGTAGACATTCTAGGAAATTAGGTTTTTCATGATGATTCAAAAGTCTAAATGGTTGAATTTGTTTAAGCCTAAGGGAGGTATTGAGAATAAAAGTGGAATGCATGGAGCTCATGATACGCTAAAAGGAAGAGTAGGATTCAAGAAATTCAAGGAGTATAGTACCAAGGAAAATTACCATCTAGGAGAGAAAATAGTTTCAAAAGAATTAGTCAAACATAGAGAGAAGAGGATGGTGAAATATAAAAAGAGGGCATGGATAGAGAGTGAGCATTGTAAGGCCTATCCGAAGGAATGCAATTCTCCATGTGAGGTTTTTTATAACCCTTTAGACAATGAGGGTGACACTAAATTAGAGGGTGATTATTATCCCCTCTCCCTGGTACTATCAAGGAATCATGACGAAGAGGTGGTGATAATTTCTATAGTCCCACCATGAGAAAACCATGTCCTTTCTATTAGGATTTTCCTATTCAGAACTCATGTGATTTCTTGTTTCATGTGCTGAGGTGGAAAGTTTTTGGGCTAGTATGTATGAGAAGTTCTAGACTAGTTAACCTTGGTGGTGCATATGTTGTTTACAAATGATATACAAGTTTGTGTTGGAGCTACTATTAAAAAATCTTCTTTGGTCAACAAAGATGAGGATTCAACATGGTTACAAAAAACTCTACTTTTAAAGGAGTTGGTGTGTCTTCATTCAAGGAATGTGGAATCTAGTCTTTTACTCTCCCATTTTCCTGAAGTGATTGCATGTAACAAACTAAGAATATCTCAAATTTTGGTGCAAATGAAATGAAATTTAAATGTAATTAAGCTTGATGCTTATTGCTCCCATATTCTATAAAATAGATTTTAGGGCTTATTACAGAGGTTAGATTTTGAAGTCTTAATAGAGTTCTAGGTAAAAGCTAAGTTCTAAAAGGGCACTTAGAATAGAATTCTGAAGTAGGCCAATAGTTTGTCTTGGACAGGAAGTCATATATGTAATGATCTTAAATGAGTTTAATATAAATTACTGATATCAAAACAAATATTAGTCAAGAAATCTATACTCTCCTATGTGTGTTTTTTATGAAGTTATGAATGAGAAATACTAATGGTATTATCACTTGTCTTTCATTTGAATGTATTACTTTGTTTACAACTTTAGTTCAAGGAATTAATTAAAGTTCTTGAATAGGGTTATACAATTTGTAAGGAATGGCTTAGGATTGCTAAGAAGTGAATCTTTCTTGCATAGTGAGTTTTTAGAAATGCAACGCGATATGAAAATAGTTTGTTCCTCCCTTAAATGAGTAATTTGTAAATTATTGATCCTCTTGTGTACTTGAATTCGTTACTCCAATTTATTAGACACAGGTCATTTTGTTAGAAAATCTTGCATAAGATGAACAAGTAGTGTTCTTGGCTCTAAGACTTATGAGAAGAACAATAATCAAATGGAAAAACTATCCAAAGGCAGTAGAAGTGGAATTAATCTCAATTCCTAGCAGATAATTAATCCTTCATTTGAAAATCTACCAAATGTTTAGTGAAATTGATTTTATCTACTACAAAAGGAATTAATTTGTGTATAAATGCATTATTAATTGACTATATTGCATGAAAACATAATTGGGATTATCCTCTTAGGTTTCACAAAGCCTAAAGTGAAGAAGTATAGATTTTAAAATCCTATGCTCATTGTGTTGGCCACTAACCTAACAATTATTCATCATAGGAATTGGCTATTTCTTAGAGGATTGTTCAATTTTGCTAGAAAAATCACCAATAGAAATGGTGAATTTGTTGGGGAGACTATGAATCTCTGGTTGTAGACTATCAGAGTTAGGAAACTGGTGAATCTGAACATCTAATTTAGATACTGAGGAATTACTAAACCTGGAAATGTTCCCATTGAGAAAGCTTCAAAATATATATGTGTGACTCTGTTGTGGGAGAAAATCTAGAAGGACATTCATCTTTGAAGGAGCTTCATATTGCTTGAAGTTCATTCCTCTGAAAAGAGGTAGCAACTTTGTTAAAGAACCTGATGAAGATGTGAAGAATGTTTCATATTTGCAAGTATTTATAGTAAAGAAGGAGAACCTTTTGCTGCAAAAAATCCAAGTATTCTTTAGTTTTTGGTTTTCAAGAAAGACAAATATGTATATAAAAACCATAGTTAATAAGGCTTGTAAAAATTTGATTCCCTATTGAGTGATTAAGTACTAAGTAGGGGAAATAGTAGTAGGCTTGCATACTTCTGTATTACTAAATGACATATTTCTTTATGAAGTTATGTATGCAATGAATTCATTTAGGAGAGCTTAAGCGAGTAGAGATTGAATTTTCATTTGTAAAAGCTTGAGATCTGGTTGTATAAAAAAAGAAGGATATGAGTTTCCTGATGTAATTGCATAATATAAGAAGGCTTATACAACTATAAAAAATGTATCAACAACCTATGCATCCATGTGTGGACTTAAATGTGACAATACATAGTGCTCAGGCCTTGTCATGTAATAAAAGAAGTTTCAACATCAAAAGGTATATGGCCATAAATTTTGATGACATTTTTTATTACCCAAATATTATTCCATCTGAAATAAAAAAATGAGCTACCAAATTTTAGTGGTACAAAGAGTGAGTGAACAAGTAAACATTTTCAAGAATTCAGTAATTTAATGGATGACTATGAGATATATCATGAGGACATGATCATGAGGTTATTTGTTCAGTCCCTAAAGGGAGATTTAAGAGATTTGTTCTCTAATTATACCTATATGCTCTGTCTATTCTTAGGGGGAATTTAAAGCAATGCTCATGGAGTAGTTTAGTGAAAGAATTAGTGTTGGCTATTTTCTCAATAAATTTATGAACATTGAGAAAGAAGATGATGAGCTAGTCCCAACATTTGACCAAAGATTTGCTAAAACATTAAGGGATATTCTTGATGTTTGAGATCTAAGTGATGTAGTATGTTTGGTTGTTTATTTGGGAGCTTTTGATAAAAAATGAGCTATCTACTGAGAGACAAAGATCCCAAAACCTTACATAAAGCCCATGGGATATCCATGAATATTGAAAATAACTTGAAATATGGGATGCAAATGAATCACTTGGATATAAGTGTTCACTTCCATAGAATGCCTAATGTTGATGAATGGTGCAAACCAAGAGTAAAAAATGAATGTAAGAACATTTGCACCCCTAGTGTTTCAACTTGCACAAAATTTTGTAATATTGATCTCATAAAGTCCCAAACACATCATCAAGAAACAATCATGTTTTCAAATTACAATGATAATAATTTTGCTCCTCTGTGTGAATCGAATAGTGAAATATCACATGAAGAGGAAAATGGTAGAGAAAAGGTTGAAAATGCATACCTCGATGAAACAATGTGTGGTTGCAATTATTTTGAAGATTCCAACACCTGTAGTCCTATAGAAGACATAATATTGAGCATTCAATCTGAAAATACTAAACATAGTTGCAATGTTGATGAGTTCTCTTGCTATAGTAATGATGATGGCATTGAGTATGGTAAATTTTCTGTTGATTATGATTATCCTCATGAAGAAGAGATAGAATCATTTTATACAAATGATAAATGTGTTGATAATGATGGGAACACATGTTTTCTTGAGGAGAAACAACTTTCTTCCTGTGAAGAATTTTCATAATATCAGTCAGAGATGTTAACCACTAATGATGAGAATGAATTTGAAAACCTATCTTTATGCTCTTCTAGTGATTGTAATGATTTTGATTATAATGGTGATATGGAAGAGTTATACTTGATGCTAAGGAGGTTGAGGTTTTTATAACAACAATAAATATAAGGGAAACCCCCTTATTTGATGAGCCCCCATATGCACTAGAGATAAGAAATGATGATTCTTATTGGTGAAAAGATAATCCACTCCTTGCTAAGGACTCTGATGATGCATTAGACATAGGATTAGAATGTGGTCTTGAGTAAACAAAGCAACACATTGATGAGTTCCTTGAGGGAATCTCTTATGAATGTTTTACATTTGATGTAGGTGTTGGAGATAAGGTTGAGTATCACAGGGCCAACTATTTGGGAGAGTATGAATATTTTCAGTTTTCAATTTAGTGGGAAGGAATTTTGATGAAGCATGACAATAGGATGAATAAAAGGAAATGCTATTTTCAACATAACACATATGTGTCATGTGATGATGAAAATTTGTAGTTGATGTCTAACTCTACATTATAGGATGATGAAAATTACACTGACAATTTTATACTCAAAAAGGTTTTGAGAAATGGTGACAACAAAGATTATAATTAGAAAGACTCTCAATTATTAAAAAGAGGCCTAACATTTGTTTTGGAAAGATTGAAATTTCTCTTACTTCAGTGGTACAATAAGGACAAATGTGAATGGAAAATTATCAACTCCTTTAGAAGGCTGGTTTTTGACAGAGGTAAGAACTTATTTAGAATTTTGGTGGCTTAGTGCCACCAATCAGGAGGGTAAAACTTGGTTGAGCTGAGGGATGCATAACATAGTTTGCATCTTTGAAATTTTCATATTGGTTGGGTGGAGATTGGATCTCCCTTTTCGGGTCTTCTTTTCCTGTGTAGATTTTGTGCATATGTTGTTTTTTTTTTTTTTTGTGCCTAGTCTACTTAACCTGAAATTATGATATCTAATCATGCCTACAAGAGGCATGTGTCCCTAATTAGAGCCACTAATGGAACCCTAAAAAAAAATTTCCTTGTTCCATGTTAAAACCCTTATTGCATTTGGATATAGGTTTACTATTTACAAAAGCTTATAGTATTTCGTTGGGCCATTGACTCCATATTACCCATTTCCAGTTATTTTAATGTATCTTTAGTCATTCATTGTCACTTCGTAACCGACCCTTTTCTAGCCTAGGTTCAGACCTTTCTATTTTATAAAATTCAATAAGGATCTTTGAGCCCTTACACTCTTTATATTTTATAACTTAGATATTTTTGAGTTAATTATTGTCCTAGGGGGTCCCCTTCATTAGAAATAACTAATGAGCATGTTCTTACAAGGTTCCCACTTATGAATCAATGTCCTTCAATTCTATATCACTCATCGCTGATTTTTCATTGATTCACAAATTGTAATGGCAATAAGCGATGAACTAATATTTTCCTTTTAATATCCCTCATCGCTAATGGATTTTAAGTTTTAAAAATTGTAATAGTGATGAGTGATACTTCTATCTTTATGTTCTTATCGCTCATCACGAATGGCCATAAAAAGATGAACTTGAAATGGCAATGAGCGATGTGATCACTTGATTGCGAATACATTTTAAATGTAAAATATCACATCAGCGATAAGCGATGGACATTACAAAGCTGTAAATCTTTTCATCGCTAATTGCTTGCAAAATGTACGAGGAGAATTAGCGATGAACAAGTGCCATATCCTATAACTTCATCACTCATTGTGGATCTGATTTAAATTGGTGATAAGCGATGGATGTTATTTAAAGGATTTTTGTTTGGCTAATGTGATATGATCATATGAGCGATGTCTTTTATGATGTTTGTTCTATGTAGGTTGTACGTGTCCAAATATGGTGTTGACACAAAATCTCCCATCGCAGATAGAATTATAAATAACAAGGTTTGAATTGGAAATATGCAACGAAGAATAAATATGACCAAGGGTAAAGCCATAAAACCAAGGGATAAAGAACATCATCAAGATATTTGCATTACTGATATAATGGGGCAAAGACAAACTAGATTAGCGACAAGCGATGGTCATTGCATGAAATGGGCTATGTGGAAAAATCTTGAAGGTTTAGCATAAAGCAAAAAGGGAAGCATCGAGAAGATTGAGGAACTATTGATAAAGTTTTAAAATAGGATAATCCCATGGACTGAGAATCACCACATAAATTCTTTCACCAAAAATTAGGATCAACGATGAACCAATGAAGTGTATAAAGAAAGTTTCCCTCTAGAAAATCTTGTCTTGTGTACTTTGCCAATATTAATGAAAGCACATATTAGGTTGGCAATATATGTTGATTGACAGATCAGAACACTTGAACTAAATCATTGTTTTCTATGAACTAGTTGCTAAGGACATAAAAAAACAAGGCTCATATCACCATGGATGAAGTTTTAAGTGCTTTAAAAGCAACAACTTAGATTCAATCTTGAGTTGTAAGTTATCAACTTGCTCGTACAAGGAGATTTTGAGTCATTAATCTTGCATGCTTCAAATTTACTATTTAATGTAGATTACTTAAGTGATCTTCCATGTCATAATTCATTTTGCAATGAATGAGGGTTGAAGGTAGATAAAGAAGTGTGTGGGAATTGAATTCTTCCGAGAAGTGTGTAGACATTCTAGGCAAGTAGGTCTTTCATGATGATTCAAAATTCAAAAGGGCTAAATTTGTTTAAGCCTAAGGGAGGTCTTGAGAATAAAAGTGTAATACATGGAGCTCCTGATACACCAAAAGGAAGAGTAGGATTTAGGAAATTCAAAGATTATAGTACCAAGAAAAATTACCATCCAAGAGAGTAGATAGTTTTAGACGAATTAGTCAAACATAGAGAGAAGAGGATGGTGAAATATAAAAAGAGGGCATGGATAGAGAGTGAGTCTTATAAGTTCTATCCGAAGGAATATAATTATCCATGTGAGGTTTTTTATAACCCTTTAGACATTGAGGGTGACACTGAATTAGAGGGTGATTATTATCCCCTCTCCCTAGTACTATTGAGGAATCCTGATGAAGAGGTGGTGATAGTTTCTCTAGTCCCACCATGAGAAAAACGTGGGCAAATATTCTCTAGGATTGATGACTTAGAGTGATGATTGCTCCTTGTTTTTTTTATGAACCATGCCCTTTCTATTAGGATTTTCCTATTCAACACTCATGTGATTTCTTGTTTCATGTGCTGAGATGGAAATTTTTCAAGCTAGTATGTAGTAGAAGCGCCAAACTAGTTAACCTTTGTAGTACATATGTTTTTTACAAACGATATACAAGTTTGTGCTGGAGCTGCTATTTGAGAATCTTTTTTGGTCAACTAAGATGAGGATTCAACACAGTTACAACAAACTCTACTTTTTAAGGAGTTGGTGTGTCTTCATTTAGGGAATGTGGAATCAGTCTTTTACTCTTCAATTTTCCTCAAATGATTGCATGCAACGAACTAAGAATATCTCAAATTTTGGTGCACATGAAATGAAATGTAAATATAATTAAGCCAGATGCTTATTGCTCCCCTATTCTATAAAAGGGATTTTAGGGCTTATTACAAAGGTCAGATTTTGAAGTCTTAATAGAGTTCTAGGTAAAAGCTAAGTTCAGAAAGGACACTTAGAATAGAATTCTAAAGTAGGCTAGTAGTTTTTCTTGGAGAAGAAGTCATGTATGTAACAATATTAAATGAGTTTTATAGAAATTACTGACATCAAAACAAATATCAGTCAAGATATCTATACTCTCCTATGTGTGGTTTTTATGAAGTTATGAATGAGAAATACTAAGGTATTATCACTTGTCTTCAAATATTTCATTTGAATGTATTACTCTGTTTTTAGCTTTAATTCAAGGAATTAATTAAAGTTCTTGAATAGGGTTATAAACTTTGTAAGTAATGGCTTAGGATTGCTAAGAAGTGAATGTTTCTTGCACAGTGAATTTTCATGAATGCAAATTGATACAGAAATAGTCAATTACTCCCTTAAATGAGTAATTTGTAAATTAATGATGCTCTTGTTTACTTAACTCCATTACTCCAATTGATTAGACATTGGTCATTTTTTCATAAAATCTTGCAGAAGATGAACAAGTAGTGTTCCTGGCTCTAAGAATTATGAGAAGAATAATACTCAAATAGAAAAACTCTCCAAAGGTATTAGAAGTGGAATTAATATCAATTCCTAGCAAATAATTAATCTTTCATTTGAAAATATGCCAAATCTTTAGTGAAATTGATTTTATCTACTACAAGAGGAATTAATTTGTGTATAAATGTGTTATTAATTGACTATATTGCACAAAAACACAATTGGGATTTCCCTCCTAGGTTTCACAAAGCCTGAAGTGAAGGAGTATGAACTTTAAAATCCTATGCTCATTGTGTTGGCCACTAACCTAACAATTCTTCATCATGGAGTTGGCTACTTCTTAGAGGATTGTTTGATTCTGCTAGAAAATCACCAACATGATGAAAGGGTGAAAGAATCAAAATTACATAATTTGGAAACATAGTTTTATCTTCTACATATGCCCGAAGATGAGAATGTTAAAGCTTATGTACAGACATTGGATGAGGTAGTGGTTGGAATGTGATCTCTTGGCACCACTATAGATGAAACCATAATTGTAAAGAAGATTCTCAAAACTCTTCCTGATGCTTACAAGGAAAAGGTGAGTGCTATTGAGCAGACTATAGATTACAAGACATGTACTAATGATTTGTTGTTAGGACTCTTTACATCTTATGAAAAGAGGAAGCTGAATTTAAGAATTGGAAGTAAAACAAAAATTGCTTTTAAAGAGCTACAAGATTTGAAGTTCTAGATGAAGAGAAATTTTAAGAAATCACTCAAGGCTAACTTTGTAAGAAGATTGAGAAAAGGCTCTAGTAAGTATGAAGGTAAATTACCCTTTAAATGTTTTAGTTGTGGAGAAATTAGTCACTATACTGCAAAGTGTTTGGAAAGAGCTAAAAAGAATAAACACATATATGAGAAATAAAGGAAAGGAAATAAGATTAATAGAGATTACTATGTTAATGAGAATGCTAGTATTTCAAATGTAGATTTAGAATATGAAGATCTAGATGATAATGAATTATTGTTCCTACTTATTAAAGATGAACCTACTTCTACTAATTTAGATAGACAATCAAAAGAAAATATTCTAGAAAAGGAAAAGGAGAAGGAGAAGGAGAAGGAGAAGAATGAAGGTATAGTTATCTCTACCCTACATGCCAAACATGAAAATAATTTTTGGGTAGTTGATAGTGGTTGTTCACATCACATGATTGGTGACAAGAGCAAGTTTGTGAAACTTGAAAAATATGATGGAGATTTGGTTATGTTTGGAGATGATATTGGTGCTAAAATCTATGGATAAGGTTCAGTGAGTTTTGATGGAAAGCATCATACTAATGATGTCTAATATGTTAAGGGTTTAAGGCATAATCTATTGAGAATTGGTCAAATGTGTAGAAAGGGATATGATCTTGTGTTTAAGGATGAGAAGTGTGAGATCAGAAAAGGATCCAAAACATTGATTTCTATAGGAATGAAATCTGAAGGGAGTATTTATCATCTTAAAGGTGTTGATAGATGATGTTTTATGACTAAGATAAATGACAGTTGGTTATGGCACAAGAGAATGTGTCACATGAATTTTGATAACTTGGAAAGGATAAGTACTGTTCAAGCTATGAGAGATCTACTGAGAATTACAAATACAGTAAATGTTACCTGCAGGAATTTCCAGTTTGGGAAACAAACAAGAAATCATTACAGATCAAGAGAACAATCTATTACTAGATTGCTAGATTTGGTTCATATAGATCTTTGTGGTCCTATGAGAGTGTGAAGTCTACTTGGTGAAAGGTACTTTATGCTTTTAATTGATGATTATTCTAGATATACATGGGTTACATTTTTAAGAGAAAAATAAGAAGCATTAGATAGATTCAAGGTGCTCAAGGCTATATGGTTGAAAATGAAGTGAATTTGAAGATAAAATGCTCGAGATTTGACAGAGGTGGTGAATTCACCTCCAATAAGTTCAATATGTTTTTTGAAGAGAGTGGAATAAAGAGACAATTATATGCTCTAAGAACTCCTTAGTAGAATGGAGTTGTTGAAAGGAAAAAAAATAGTTCAAGAAGCTACTAGGTCAATGATTACTGAAGCTGGATTACCAAAAGTCTACTCAAAATAAGCTATTCAAATTTTTGTATATGTATTCAATCAAGTTCAAGATCAAACAATAAGAAGACTCCCTATGAGCTATGGCATAGAAGGATTATGTCAGTTAAATATTTCAAGGTATTTGGAAGCAAATTCTATATCAGAAGAGATGAGGAAACATTAGGAAAGTTTTATGCAAGAAGTGATGAAGGAATATTTCTTGGTTACTCTACTAAAAGCAAGGAATAAAAATGTTTCAAAAAAATATTGAGGGATATTGTAGAAAGCTTGAATGTGAAGGTTGATTAAACAATGAAGAATTTTATTGATATTGATGGATATGTGTCTGATGAACATGACTATTCAAGGATAGAAGATATTGAAGAACATGATAGAGATGAGTAGAAAGAACATAATGAAAGAGAAGAAGATGCTTTGGTAAAGTCCCCTAGAACACTGAAGTATGTACAAAGGAATCATTCTAAAAGACAAATTATTGGAGACAAGACAAAAGATGTGTTGACTAGAAGAAAAGATGCTATTGAAGTTGAGTATATTGTTGCTACATCGTGTTGTACACAAGTTTTATGGATGGAACAAACATTTAAAGATATCATAGTGCTACATGATGATCCTATTTCTATCTTCTATGATAACACAAGTGTGATTAACATTTCAATTAATCCTATGATGCACTCGAGAAGGAAGCATATATCTAAACACAAGTGTGATAAACATTTCAATTAATTCTATGATGCACTTGAGAATGAAGCATATATCTATCATGTATCATTTCTTAAGAGAGAAGGTTATGGAGAATGCAGTAAAGCTTGAGTATGTTTTAACAAAAGAACAAAATGCGGATATATTTACAAAGGCTCTTCCTAAAGATACTTTTGAGTATCTTTGGGATAAGCTAGGGGTTATTTCCCCTCTATTTACAAAATAAGATGCATTTGGAGATGCATCAGTCTAGTGAATTCATGATTCTATCTTTTGGACTAATGTTTGTTGTTGGATGCCCTTATGGGGGGCACATAGATTTTCTAAGTTTTTTCATTATGAGTATTTAGTTTTCATGTCAAAGGAAATTTCAATGGACAGATCTCTTTCCTTTTCCATTGATGTCAAAGAGGGAGAGAGACAACATGTGAAAAAAAGAAAAAGAAGGAGAGAGAGCATATGAAAAAGAAGCTAAAGAACGATGATGATATCTTAAAAGGAGAGAAGCAAATAGAAAAATCTTGAGAAGTATTTTCAAAATAGGTATGGTGTCTTTGACGGTTTTTCACATCATGTGTTTCCATCAATGGCAAAGGGGGATATTGTTGCAAGAATGGAAGAGAAATGAAGTGTTGTCATTGATGCCAACTAGTTAGCTAGTTTCTACTAGTTGTTGATTGTATATGTCAAGGATATTGAGAAAATTATATTAAAAGAAGGTTGTTGGTTCTAGTGTTTGTGAACTATGCTTTTGTTGTGTGATTGAGGTCTAGGATAATTGTTTCTGGTCTGGATTTCTCTTTGATGAAGTATTATGGTGTACGGTTCAAGAATTGTTTTCCCTAGTTCTATTGAAGCTGATTTTAGCATTTGGAAGGAATGAGCTTAATTGATCTATGTGTTTTACACTAGTGTGGCCGACTATGTTAAGAACTAATTTTAAAATCAATGAAGTGTGTTGGATCTATTTTGGGTCCTAATGAAGCATGTGTTTGGGTCACCCTAATTCTAATTCCACCCTAGGATGTTGGCACTGACCTAATTTGAATTTGAAGTTGGATGGCCAACTTTGTATCTTTGCAAGGTTGGAGATAGTATAAATACCAAATGTGCTAACTATGAAAATTATACACAAGAAAAGAAGGAAGATAAGTGAAAGAGAAGACACAATTTTGATGATATTCTTAATGAGTGTGAGTTGAGTGTGTGAATGTTTATAGTGAAGCTTAACACCTATTTTTTGGATGCAGTGAGTAGAAGGTGAAATCTATCATTCAAGAGAGTTGATTAGTGATTGTGGTAGAATCTTCATTGTATTGGGATTGTTGTCTCTTTGTAACAAGTCTTCTTTGTATCTCTATGGAAGTGAGCCCTTTGGGTTGTAGCCTATGGAATATGAGCTTGGACAGTGAGTCCTTATTTCAAGCAGTGATCCTTATTCTAGGCAGCGAGCTTTATCTCTGGCAGTGAGCCTATTTATAATTGGTTTTGATATTCTCTATAGTGTGAGTTAATCCTCTCCATGGTTTTTCCCTAATTTGGTTTTCCACATAAATCTAGTGTTATTGTGTTTTTTCATTTGCATTTGATTGTTAATCACTTAATTAGTTTATGTGTGAGCTCTGATAATTGAATTTAAGGTTATAATTTGTGACAAATGATTCACCCCCCCTTAGTTGTCCTATCCAACACAATTGGCGTGATCCCTTAAGGGTCCAAAGTGTTCCAAAAGGGTAGCATTATTTAACAGGAAATTACTCATAAACTATGATGCTTAAAAACTCTTTGTCTAAGTATATGGGACCGCATTGGGCCTCTCTATAATAGCCTCTCTTGATTTTTTTTTATCTCAGAATCATTTGTCTGTGGTGTCCAGTTTTCACTTGATAGAAAAAGTGTCAAATGCAAGCAATGTAAAGTTGCAAAGTTGTGCAACTTCCATTGTGCAACTAGTGTGACCAAATGGACTATTCCAATGTGTGTAGACGGGTATGTTTATGCTAGAAACATGGTCCTCTTTCACACCCAAACATGTGGAATTGCTTCAAGCTACATTCAATTGACTCTATATGGGCCTACAAGATTGTGTTGGGCCCCTCTACAATAACCTCTCTTATTTTTTGTTATCTCAGAGTCATTTTCTTGTGGTGTCCAGTTTTCACTTGATGGAAAAAGTGTCAAATGTAAGTAGTGCAAAGTTGCAAAGTGGTGAAAATTTTGTTTTGCAACTCATGTGACCAAAATGATTGTTCCAATGTATCCAGATGGGTATTTTTATGCTAGGAATGGTCCTCTTTCACACCCAAACACACAGAATCACTTTGAGCTACGTTCAACCAGCTCGATCCCTTAAGGGTCCAAAGTGAAAAAGGGAAACAATCTTTGACATGCTATTACTCAGAAACCATGATATTTACAAACTCTTCATTTGAGCCTATGGGATCATGTTGGGCCCCTCTACAATAATCTCTCTCAGTTTTTGTTATCTCAAAGTCATTTTCCCATGGTGTCTAGCTTTCACTTGATGAAAAAAGTGTCAAATGCAAGCAATGTAAAGTTGCAAAGTGGTGTAACTTTTGTTTTACAACTCGTGTGACCAAATGGACTACTCCAACACATATGGATTTGTACTTTTACACTATCCATGGTCCTCTTTCACACCCAAACATGTGGAATCACTTTGAGCTATGTTCAACTAACTCAATCCCTTAAGGGTCCAAAGTGCAAAAGGGAAGCAAACTTTGATAGGATATTTCTCAGAGATCATGATGCTTATGAACTCCTTGTCTAAGAATACAAGATCTTATTAGGCCACTCTACAATAACCTCTCTCAGTTTTTATAATCTAAGATTCATTTTCTCATGGTGTCTAGTTTTCACTTGATGGAAAAAGTGTCAAATGCAAGTAGTGTAAAGTTGAAAAGTGGTGCAAATTTTGTTTTACAACTTGTGTGACCAAAGGAACTATTCCAATATGTCAGAATGGGTACATTTATTCTTTGCATGGTCCTCTTTATAATGAACTGAATTATTTTTTTTCAAATTTTAATGAGCAATTCAACACAACAATACCCATTAAGGTTTTCCCAAAACCAAACTTTACTGGGAAGTAACTTTATGCCAAGAATGTACACACAACTCAGGATGAGATTGGTGTTGACATATGGTGCCGAGGGTCATTTGAGGAAATTGAAAGAAATTCAATGTTGAAGGAAAGCTCAACACCAAGAATGTGCTCTCTAAACCCGAGGTGGGTAAGGCACTACCATATGGTGGGGGATCTATTGAAAATGATGCAATACTAAAAAGTAAACTCAACACCAAGCATGTGCACTCAAAACCTAAGGTGGGTAAGGAGCTACCATATGGTAGAGAATCTATTGAGAATGATGCAATGCTAAAAGTAACTTAACACCAAGAATGTGCACTCAGTACCTAAGATGGGTGAGGTGCTAACATATGGTGTTGAGGATCCAAATGTAATACAATGAAGACTGATTAAAGTCTAGTCTCTTCCATAGTCATGGGAATGATAATGAAACATAGAAATAATGATAGTAGTTGATAGTAATACTATTCAACCTTACAAAATGATAGAACTCTTGCTAATATCAATGTATTTCAAATCTCTCAATGCTGCAATTATTTAATATGTCTCTCCTATCATCAAATGACTCAAACCACACTAAATCCCAACACAAAAGACAACTTCTAAAATCTAATTTTTGACAGACCAACAACTGAAACACATAACTAGGAACAAAAAAACTCACAAAAATGCTCACCAAACCCTCAATACATCACCAAATGGCGTCAAATCATATGCAAAGGGACCCTAAGATGATGGAAACCAAAACAAGACTGAGAAATTGTAGAAAACCTTAAGTATTAATATGTGCATGCTTTCCAAGGAAACTCCTAAATGGTATGACCATCTCGAAGGATGATTTCTTGACATAAAATCACACACTTAATAGTAAATTTTGAATCTCTCTAGGAAGGGTCACTCAAGGCTACAAAACACATTTATTTAATACACATAACCAAATTAAATTCACTCTAAGACATATGATAAAAAACTACAATCAAATCAACTAGACCAACAACTCAAAAACTATAAAAAAACTCCATTACAATACTCAATCTGCTCTCAAAGATCAAGAAGAACCAATTTCTTAACTAGTTGCTATCTTTCAAGCAAGAAGCTAAGCCAAGCTAGGAGGTATGCATTCCTCAAAGCACCTCACTCACCATTCTAACAACATAATGATACAATTTTCATGGATGAAAAACAAAGAGCCCAACACTCTTATTTATAGCCTTTTGTCTCCAAATTCAAATTCAATCTCCCTCCAAATGGATGCCAAACCCAAATTCACATTCACTTTTCCAACACTCTCCAAATTGCATTTCATTTAGACCCTCTTCCAAGTTGTCCCTTTTTATGAAGGTAATAAACTTATCAAAAATGCAAATAATCCTCTAAGTTAAGAATCCAAAGTATTAAAGTGAATACTTTATAAAAAATGCCTTTTTAATAAAATTAACTTATCTCTCCAAGAAGGCATCCTCCAAGTCTTAGCAAAATTATTTCACTTAAAATGTTATTTCCATCAAATATCAAAATTTCTAAAATAATCACATCAAAAGTTGGATACCAATTGAATATACTACCCTGTCAGAAATAGCCATAATACCAAGTTGCTAAAACTGCCAAAAATAGCACCAAGGATGTTGGAGACCAAAGTGCTCAATCTAACTTGCCAGATATAGCCACTGAACTAAATTGCAAAAACCTTGCTAAACATAGCACTGCTAAAAATAGACCTTACTAAAAATAACATACTGCTAAAAATAGTAAGTTATTCCCAACTCATTTTAACTGCAATCTGAGCAGTCGTCGTACTTACTAAAAATAGTAGGTCTAAAAATTTCCTCTGTTGTAGTTGCATGTCACACCACTACGAAGCTCTCTAAAAACCTAGAAGGAATCAATAATCCAAACTACAAAACTCCAACATGTAAGCCCTCAAAGTCACAAACGAAACCTCCAAGCAATTGGTAACCCTAATTCTGCCTCTGACTAGCCTACGAGCATTTGAGGATAGGCTATTAATTGATAGAAAGTGTAGTGCTAAAAATGGGGACATTATAGTTGACCCTTCCCAAAATTGCTTGTCCTCAAGCAATGCCACCACAAATCTAGAAAAATTTGAATGAGTCCATGCCAAACCAAGTACAATGCCACGGTCCCATGTTTGTCTCAAGAAGGAACTACCATGCCGATGTTGCACCACTATGATCACAGTGGTGAAAATATCGTGCCAAAATTACACTAACCTCCCCTATGACTCTAGAATGACAACATTCAATAACAAACGGGAAGGACTAAAGTCAACGCCATGCAACATCTCACACCCCAAAGACTTTGAGTCAACAATATAAACCATACCACTATTAATCACAATCCTAGGCAAAGGAAAAGATAGCCTACTCAACTCAATACTGTAATCCTTAGTATATCTCCATAAGGTATGTAACAAAGCCACGAATGCAAATGTGACATCTCCAAATCTTCTTGGAAAGAGGGAAGCAATTCTTTGCAAGAGCTCAAAAAACTCATAATCATAACTCCACATGAATCTTCTTTTCCTCCTCTGAATTATTCTGATACAACCATGAAGATTTATGTAAACTCCTACAATTCCAACTCCAAGAGTTTTAGAAAGATGTACCAATGCATGTGGAAGTTTGTTGTCGTGAACCAATATTGTGGAGAAACTGTCAAAATTTGCTTCACAAACCTCCATGAGTTGAACTTTGAGAATAGGATAGGTTTGAAGAAACAAATAATCATTGTTGTTCAAGACTAGAATCAACGAAGTACAATATGATTTTAGCATTCTACAAAAGGAAACACACCAACACCAATGAAATTCCCAAGTGTGGGAATGTAAGATGAGCATTGAGTTGCAAGATAAGACCTCCAAGGTGGCTAGAAAACACACTAGAGCAATCTCCAATTGAAAAGTACCACCTCTTTGACAAGAAGCGATGAACCAATTCTCCTGAATGATAGTACCTCCCCAAGTAAGGTGGCTAGTTTGCCTCCAACCAACAAAATCGTGTCTCAAAATCTGCCCTTGTCTTAGCCGAGAATCACTCCCAAGAGAAACCATCCATTTATCTCTCCAACCCATACTCAAAATATTTGTCCAGTTCATTCGTTGATGAAAAAATGGGACCATCAAGTGGTTGGTAAAGAAGGGGACAACACCAAAATATCTAATAATTTAATCCTTATCCCTCCAAAAGTCCTTTCCACAAGCAATAATCTCCATCAACCCATGTTGAGAATCCCAAGGATAGATACCCAACTGGAAATAATCACCAACACTCCAGAAAGAAAACATAACATGTCTTTGAGTGCTAGTCAAAATCAAGTGAATACTTGTGAAATTGGTGTTCCCTCTGATGAACCTCTAAAACCAATCCATGAAAGCTTCAACAACACTAGAGCATGAAACATAAGATGAATTCAAATTCAACTCCTAAAATAGACTAGATTCACTCAACTCGAGGAATGGAATGACAAGAGTGCAAACACCATGTTCTGGTCCATCTTCCCAAGTGAAGACTTCATCCTTAATCCCTCTTAAGCATTCTTGATCAAACAATCTTCTTGGAAGGTTATCGATTGTAAGAAGCGAATCTCCCTCATGTTTGGCTTGCAAATCTTCAATAAGCTGAAAATAACGTTCCATATTATGTTGGAAAACTTCATCAAGATCCCATTTCGTGCTATTATCAATTGATGCTTCATCTTCCATCACAAAAAGAGGATTATCATAATTTTCTGCAACACCCACTTCAAAGAGAATATTGTTAAAAACTTGAAAGTCATTCATTTCATCTTGCTGCTCCAAATTAGTGCATGCAACTTATAATTTTATTGTGAAACCTTCAAGATCAAACTCCTCTCGAAGACTATCAAGTTCACCAATTACTTGCTTGATTTCTTCAACTCTTTGTTGATTCTCTTGCTCCTTGAAAAGTTTGAAATCAACTAGCTAATCTTCTACCCTTGTTAGAGCTGACTGATTATTTTCTAACATGCTCTTTGTTGATTTGAGCTCAAGAGTAAGCTCATCAACCTTTTTCTCCTTTTCTTGGAAAGTACCAATGGTCTTCTTTGCAATTTAAAAGGTATAATATCAATCTTCAATTAAGTGTATGTATGTTGATTTCAATGTCTCCATCGAACCTTTGATAAGTTGCAAACTAGGAAGAGCAACTTCATCCTTAACTCTACTTCATCTCTCTTCAAAATGAGCCTTCCAATAGAGATCATCAATCAAATTGTGTGTGCAATCAAATAGGGATAGCACTTGCACTTATTTTTCAAAAGATACCTTGCATAGATCTTTCCACTCATGAACATGAAAATATGGTGAAATACTGAAAGGATGCAACTAAAAATTAGAACTTTGTTTCTTGTCTCTGCTACCCTCATAGCTGCTCCAAGACTCCTTTCCTTCACCACTCACTAGCTTAAATTGCTCAATATCATAAAGAGAATTAGACTCCACAAATTCTTCAACCCAATTCTTACAACCAAATTCAAGCATTGATAAATCAAATTTGTGTTTAGGAACTCCATCAAAAATTTTATCTTCAAGAGCCATATGGCCCTATAGCTTTGCTTCCATCTCAATGCCACTTTGATCAAACTTGAAGGAAGCCCCAAACTCGAGCATATTGTCACCATTGTTTTCTGATATAGAGTCTTCATCAAGTTCCATTTCATCATTCAGATCAAAGGGAAATTCATCCCACACAAGCTCCTTGTCATCGCTAGGTGTCTTCACTCCTGGATCCCAAATGGTAAGAAGCTAATTGTTTTGATCAAAAGGAAAGTGCTCTTTTCTCTTCTCTTGGAGGGTTGACTCTTTGAATAGGTCACCACCCAACTCACTTAGATTGATATCTTCATAAATACCTCCCTCCAATGGCTTGGTTTGAAGATCAAACCCAAAACCACCCTTGACACCATCACTATAATGAAGTAAAGAATCTTTAGTGCTAGTTGTTTGGAAAACTTTATCATCCTTATATTCAATGAACCCATCATCTATAGGTATATTTTTGATCTCATCACAAAGATTCATATGCATGCTAAAAAGGTCTTCTTGATCATTTTTCATAAATTTATCGTGTGAAAATTCTTGAGGAGTTTGGACAACAACAAGAGGGAAATTATCCATCACCAAATATTCAACAAGAGGAGGTACAAACACATTGGAATCATTACCAATATCATCACCTTGGTAATGGTCATAAGCTGATTCAAAGACACTACTAGTATTTCCTTCAACTTTCTCTTCAATTGTCACGGTTTCTTTATCAAAATTACTATCATTTTGAAGTGACATGTGCACCTTGCTTGTGCCATCTTCAATACTAGTTGACTTATTTTTCTCTTCAAATTGTTCATTTGTGGGCTATAATCCACAAACATGCACTTCACCTTCCTTTCACCTACAACCATGGCATGTTCTGCTTCCTCTTGAATCATTTTCTTGATGTAGTTGACCATAGCCAACTTTTGAGGGTTATGAATGACCACACAATTAAAAAAAGTTTCAAATGAAACATCGTTCTTAAACTCATCTATCATGTCCTGATATTATTTATGGAGTATGGTAGCCTCATGTTCACATTGCCTCTTGAACTGGCATTCTTTAGAAGCCACAATCAAATCTGATTTCTCATGTTTCCTGGACCTCAAAAAACACATCTTCAAAACTTTTGAAAGTTAAACTAACTCAGGTGAAGAATCTAATTTTTCTATCACCCATTTGTCAACTAAATCTATATTTTTCACAGGATGGCAGGATCTTGGCTTTGATACCACTGTAATGAACCAAACCATTTTTTTCAAATTTTAATGAGCAATTCGATACAACAATACCCATTAAGGTTAGCTAAAAACCAAACTTTGTTGGGAAGTAACTCTACACAAAGAATGCACACACAACTCAGGATGAGATTGACCTATTGACATATGGCGTCAGGGGTTCTTAGAAGCAACTAAAAGAAATTCAATACTAAAGGAAAGCTCAATGCCAAGAATGTTCTCTCTAAACCCGAAGTGGGTAAGGCGCTACCATATGGTAGATGATCTATTGAAAATGATGCAATACTGAAAAGTAAACTCAACACCAAGCATGTGCACTCCAAACCCAAGGTGGGTAAGGTGCTACCATATGGCAGAGAACCTATTGAGAATGATGCAATGTTGAAAGTAACTCAACACCAAGAATGTGCACTCAAGACCCGAAATGGGTGAGGTGCTAACATATAGTGCTAAGGATCCAAATGCAGTACAATGAAGACTAAGCAAAGGCCAGTCTCTTCCATAGCCATGGGAATGATAATGAAACTTAGAAAAAATGATAGTAGCTAACAGTACTACTTTTCAACCTTACAAATGATAGAACTCCTTCCACTATCATTGTATTTCAAATGTATCAATGCTGTAATTATTGAATACATCTCTCATATCATCGAATGACTCAAACCACACTAAATCCTAATACAAAAGACAACTTCTAAAATCTGATTTCTGATAGACCATCAACTGAAACACATAACCAACAACAAAACAACTCACAAAAATGCTCACCAAACCCTAAATACATCACCAAATGACCTCAAATCAGATGCAAAGGGACCTTAAGATGATGGCGACCAAAAAAATACTAAGAAACTATAAACAACCTGGAGTATTATTTTTTGCACACTTTCCAAGGAAACTCTTGAATTGTACAAACCTCTAGAGGGGTGTTTTCTTGACATAAAATCACACACTTAACAAAAAATTCTAAAACTCTCCAAGAAGGGTTGCCCAAGGCTGCAAAACACATTTATTCAATACCCATAACCAAATTAAATTCACTCTAGGACATATGAGTAAAAAACTACAATCAACTCAACTAGACCAACAACTCAAAAACTATCAAATAACTCTATTACAATGCTCAATCTACTCTCAAAGATCAAGAACAACCAATTTCTTAACTAGTTTCTATCTTTCAAGCAAGAAGCTAAGCCAAGCTAGGAGGTATGCATTCCTCAAACCAACTCACTCACCATTCTGACAACATAATGATATGATTTTCATGGATGAAAAACAAAGAGCCTAACACTCTTATTTATAGCCTTTTGTCTCCAAATTCAAATTCAATCTCCCTCCAAATGGATGTCAAACCCAAATTCACATTCACTTTTCCAACACTCTCCAAATTGCATTTCATTTAGACCCTCTTCCAAGTTGTCCCTTTTTATGAAGGTAATAAGCTTATCAAAACTGCAAATAATCCTCTAAGTTAGGTGTCCAAAGTATTAAAGTGAAATAATTTATAAAAATTTCCTTTTTAATAAAATTAACTTATCTCTCTAAGAAGGCATCCTCCAAGCCATAGCAAACTTATTTCACTTAAAATTTTATTTCCATCAAATATCAAACTTGCCAAATTAATCACACCAAAAGTTGGAGACCAACTGAATATATTTCCCTACCAAAAATAGCCATAATACCAAGTTGCTGAAACACTACCAAAAATAGCACCAAGGATGTTGGAGACCAAACTGGTCAAACTGACTTGCCATATATAGCCACTAAACTAAACTATAAAAACCTTGCTAAAAATAGAACTTACTAAAAATAGCATACTGCTAAAAATAGTAAGTTGTTCCAAACTCATTTTAACCACAATTTGAGTAGTCATTGTACTTACTAAAAATAGTAAGTCCAAAAATGTCCTCCATTGCAGTTGCATGTCACACCAGTATGAAGCTCTCTAAAAACCTAAAAGGAATCTAGAATTGAAACTGCAAAACTCCAACATGCAAGCCCTAAAATTCACAAAAGAAACCTCCAAGCAGCTGGAAACCCTAATTCTGCCTCTGACTAGCCTACGGGCATTCAAGGATAGGCTATCAATCACTAGAAAGTGTAGTGCTAAAAATGGGGACATTACACTCTTTCACACCCAAACACGAGGAATTGCTTTGAGCTAAGTTCAACCGGCTTAATCCCTTAAGGATCCAAAGTGCAAAAGGGAAGCAATATTTGACAGGCTATTACTAAGAAACCATTATGCTTACAAACTCTCTATCTGAGCCTACAGAATCACATTGGGCCCCTCTCTAATAACCTCTTTCAGTTTTTGTTATCTTAGAGTCATTTTCATGTGGTGTCTAGTTTTCACTTGATAGAAAAAGTATCAAATGCAAGCAGTGTAAAGTTACAAAGTGGTGCAACTTTTGTTCTGCAACTCATGTGACCAAAAAAACTTCTCCAACAGTCTTGACAGGTATGTTTATGCTAGGTACATGGTCCTCTTTCACACCCAAACACACAAAATCACTTTGAGCTACATTCAACTAGATCGATCCTTTATGATGGCTTACAAAACAATCAAAAAGAGAAAACATACACATAGTAGTTGAAAAGTATGAGTTTTCCACCAAAAAAGCATATAATCATCCTCAAGTGTAGTAAGCACAAGATGGTTTTTAATTATCATCCTTTCCCTTACAACAATATACAACCAATTGTAAATGCGGATAATGGTGGAATTTGGAAACATTTTATTTTTTCTCAATTAACAACTTTGGTTGTGAAGCATTTTGTCATTTTCATTTGAAATGATTTTCTATGCTTGAAAATTGGAGTCTAAGAGAAACAAGTGATGCTCTCAAGTACATTTATTATTTGGTGTGATAAATAAAGTTTCCACCCTTGAGATTATTTCTTATTTGTATTATAAATTATAAAGCTTTCTCCCAAGTCCATCTCCTATACAAGAAATAATATTGCAAAAAGTTGGCATATACATCTTTTGATGTGTTTATATGGTGATGGATCAAGAACATAACAATTCATTTTTTACTCTGAGGATTATGCTGTGAAAGTGTTTAAAGACTAGTCAACATAAATTTTTGTATGATAATGTGTCAAGAATTTAACTACTAATCATCTACTATGAATATTATGTTTTTCAAGTGTTGTGAAGATTATGTATCCTTTTCTTAATTGAGTTGTTCCAATCAAAATATTAAATATACTGGAATCCTTTTATGAAACATCTCATGAAATATCAATTGAAAATGTGTTTTTTGCTTTTAGATAAATCATTTCATGGGACTCTTTGGATTAAATTGAAATGAGATATGTAAGAATAAGGGAGCATTAGGAAATACATTGGTCAAAGATCTTAAATAAGTCATCTCTCCAGTTGCAAATTTGGGTGGATTATTGCTTTCAAAGTATTGGGAATGCTTTGCCTACTTTCTAGTTGGTAGTTGCCATTCTAGAAAGCTCATCTCTTGATATATATTCTACTCATTCTTAATCAATTATCAAGTTAATAATTAGTGCATTTATTTACAGTTAATCTTTTCTTTTCAATTTGTGCAATTTTAGAATTTGTAACTCTACTAGTATTCCTAGAAATATTGAAGTTGTTTAACATCAATCATTAAATACTCAAATTAAACCATGAAGGGCAACAATGATCAATGCTAGGGATAAATAATTAATAAGTATACATGTGAATAATTCAAGCATACATGTGAATAATGGAAGCACAAGTACTAAAAAACAAATAAGCTTTGAAGTATACACACGAATACATAGTATACACAAAATAATACAAAGTATATTCATGAATACAATGTATACACATGAAAACACATAAGTTGCAAAGTATACAATGGAAAACACATAAGTCACAAAGTATACACATAAGTTGTAAAGTATACACTTGAATACACATAACTCATATCTATTGAACCATGGTTTTATAATGCAAATATGGACACCATCAATAAATTTTTTTTGTATTAACCAAATAGCCATGTAGGCATACATCAATATATGTCAATCTAAGTATAAAATGTATACAAAATAGCCACATGGGCTTACGAGAATTCCATATAGGCATACAATTTCAAATATATCCAATACAAAATATGTACAAAATACCATATAGGCAGACAAAAAATGGATCTGGAATCAAAAGTCATTGCTCTCCATTATCTCAAAATAAAATCTTGCCCTTTGCTTTTCAATCGAATGGTGATAGGTCTGTCACTCATTTATTCTAAGGTTGAGGAGTGCTCCTTGTGTTGGTCCTAGGGTTTAGTTCTTGTTCAATTCTTATCTATTACAATGGCAAATAAAGACATTAATATATAGAAATTACATTATAAAAATGATATATTTAATAAAATAATCACTTACCACCATCTGATGATCACTCCCGATAAGGGAAATATTCAAATACCCATGTTGAGGCATGTTGAAGCCTTGTAGAAATCATTCAGAGAGAAATTAAACTACGAATCAATGATGGTTTGTTTTCACTAACTAATATCTATAACAATGAATGTAAATTGAAATTTAGTAATTTTCCTCATACCTCCCTTGTGAGATCCATTGAGTAGTCTATAATAGATGAAACATTGAGCTCCATTTCTCTATGAAAATTTGAAGGTGTATCCGCTTGCAACATCTAAAAAATAAAAAAACAAATTATTCAATCACAAAAACTATAATAGTGATCCACATCATGGCTTATAATGTATGAGATAATGAACAAAATTTTGAGTACTTATTAAACTAAATATTTCTTAATATCATTCTTACTATTTTCCCTATCCATAGCTTGTTTGAAAGCACCTATCTTTAGGATTTTACCCATAGCAACAAGGTGATGAACCATTTGATAAAATGCTTTCATAGACATGTACGATAATTGTGGTGGCATAGAGAAGGGAGTGAACTATTTGAAAAAATACCTCAAAGAAATGGGGTCTCATGGTAATGGAATGCCATTACAGAAAAATGTGTCATGGAATTCCATCACCATAAGAGCACATTTCTTGGATAATTTTTTTCAAATATTTCATTGTCTTCTCTATGGTATTATGTTGGGATGGGGTGGATGGTATAGTGTGGTATTGGTTTGAGATAGAGGGAAATCATGACATGAAGAG
Organism: Sequoia sempervirens; assembly: GCA_007258455.2. Lineage (NCBI taxonomy): Eukaryota > Viridiplantae > Streptophyta > Pinopsida > Cupressales > Cupressaceae > Sequoia > Sequoia sempervirens. The sequence continues at coordinate 193,795 of VDFB02009659.1, read as the reverse complement.
GGAGGGGGGGTGGTGACATGAAAAAGTGGAATAAAAGGTGGAAGGTTCCATGGATTGGTAAATTGAGGATGAGGACCTTGAAAAGAATTTGGAGGGGAATTTTGGCTAAAGGGTTGATTTCTATTCTTCAACTAGTGAGTTGTTTTTAAAAAATCCTTAGAGAAATGTGGTTTCATGGTGATGGAATGGAATTCCATCACCATGAGACCACATTTCTTCAAGGAATTTTTCATACTACTCATTTCCTTGACTGTGATTTTTCTTACTATTATGCTTTGATATATTTTTTCCAAGCATCCATAGTTTGTTGGAAAGCACCTATTTTAGGATTTTAGCCATAGCAACAAGGAATTGAGTAGTTTGATAAAATTATTTGGTACAAATGTATGGAAAATGTGGTAGCATAGAAAAGGTGGTGAGCTATTTGAAGAAATGGCTTGAAGAAATGTGGTCTCATGGTGATGGAATGGCATTCCATCACCATGAGACCACATTTCTTTGAGGAATTTTTTCAATCTACTCACTTCCTTTTCTATGCCATTGCTTACTATTATGCTTTGATATATTTTTTCCAAGCATCCATAGTTTGTTGGAAAGCACCCTTTTTAGGATTTTAGCTATAGCAACAAGGAAATGAACTATTTGATAAAATGTTTTAGTAGAAATGTATGAAAAATGTGGTAGCATAGAAAAGGAGGTGAACTATTTAAAACAATTCCTCAAATAAATTGGTTCTCATGGTGATGGACATCACCATGAGACCACATTTCTTTGAGGCATTTTTTCAAACAACTCATAGCCTTGTCTATACTATTGCTTACTATCATTCTTTCATATATTTCTTCCAAGCATCCATAGTATAGACAAGGTAGTGAATTGTTTGGAAAGATGCCTCAGTAAAAAGTGGTCTCATGGAATGCCATGACAAGAAAATGCAATTGGAAGTTGCTCCTAATTTTTACTTATGCTATGTGAGGTAATTGAATCACTACTTATGTTGACTTTATAAACAACTATATTATTGTTGAATTTTTGTCATCTATCAACATCTAGTTATTAGTTATGGAATGTGAAGTAATGATTTGATTTTGAAAGATGTGCAATGCAATGTAATCAATGATATGAATATAAACTACAAAAATCTATTAAGTACAATTCATTAGTTAAACTCTTTATTCTATTACCTATATGTAGGTTTGTCTAAATCCATTGGCACTTGGAGGTATTCCCTCAAAACCTCCAATATTAGCCTATTCAATATCCAAAATCACACATTAGAATACCATTCATAAAACAATACTATTAACATGTAATAAATTTATAATTGTGTACGAGTTACATACCTCAATTGTAGATGCAGTGGAGTAATAAGTAGGTGTAGGGATGGTGTATACAGTATCAACACTGTGACCTTGAATTTTTATTAAAATCATAAAACCAAATTAGTTAATCTTGCATTTAAAAATTGATATTTAATAACTTAAATTCAATAAACATGCTAACATTTAATTGAGTATCGATGCCATTGGCCTCATTCAAAATGTCATCTACCCTCACCATCTCCATAGTTGTAGACATATCCTATGTAGCAGCCTCCTGAGTGTTGATGGGGTCATATGAGCAAGTCACCCTGTAAGCCTGACACAAATGGGATCGAAGCCCACCAATCGAAGACTCCCTTGGATGGCACTGTAGTATAGGGTTGGCATGCTAGATGACACTCTAGGTCAAAGAGCTGATGGTTTGCAAAGTGTCTACCTCGACACTCTCCTTCGTGATGGAATAGATAACGATGTTCTCATGAGGTGGCCTAGTGAGTGGTCATCTCACTTGCTTCCTAGGATTCTGATGTGCACTAGGTCTATCTTGATTCGATCCCTCACCTCTCCCCTAGATGTCCCTCATATCAAAATAATTTGGTATTTTGTTTAGGATGAACTTAAAGTATAGTTTCCTTAGGAAATATTGTGGGACTTCATAATTTTTACATGGTGGGTGTGATATAATAGGGATTCACTAAACATGAGTCTCTTCATTCTCAAGAGATCACGAGGGAACGAGCTACCCTTATACACCTCAAATTAAGCAAGCCAACAAAAATGTAGAAAATTATACTTCAAGTTCTGTTTTAGAGAAAGTTGCCTTAGATCCCAAAAGAGTAAAACCCTGAGATTTCTGACTTAGATGAGCGAGCTCTTGGCCAAAATATAGTAGCATGGTTTCATGATGCCAACACGACACATTATCATCTAAAAGACATGTTGGAATCCTAAGCAACAAAGGGCTCAGGAGTTCAAGTGGATAGTGTAGACATCTAAATTTAATCACTTCCATATGATTAAATTTACTATCTTTCCACCTATCGTATTAATATTAATTTATTAATATCACACCTTTCATCTCGTATCGATAAAGTATTTAATTTAATAATTAATACTTTATCTTTCATCTTATTCCTCTCTAAATTAAATAAATACGCTAATTTATTTAATTTAGTCATTTTCCCCTTTTTTGATTTAAAATCAATTTAAAATTCCTCACTTTCTCTCTCCTTGTCACATCCTCCATAACCTCATCCTAATCTGAATTAATTTAATTAATTCATAATTATGATGTGCATCCTCTTAATCAGAGATTAATGTCACATCCTCCTACATTTGCCACTTGCCTCTAATCTTCTATTAATTAGACTAATCCAATGTTTGCACAACCTTAACCAAGGTCATTAGCTAAATTTAACACCATTTTTTGGCCAATTCTTCCATTTTTCCTTTTTGGACATTGACCCCCTTTCCCATGTGAATTTTTAATTCATATTTATTTGTCCTAGATTCCCCTCCTTTATGTGTGAATTTTTAATTCACTTTCCATTCTCCCAAGGCTTCTAGAACCTTGGACTTGTCACAATCTCCACATGTGACCAAGTCCCACCTTTTACCCTCTAGATCATCCTAGGAACGTGAATTTTTAATTCACATTTATATCCCCAACCACCTTTCCTTCTCCCATGTAGATTTTTGGGGAATTCCAAAATTCCTCAAATGTCCCTTTCACTCCCACTTGGGGACAAAGAATCCATTTTTGAGGAAATCTCCTCACTCCCTAAGGTGCATGTCCTTTTTCCACCTCATGTACCTTCTTGACAACTCATCTCCATCTCATATCCCCTTGGCCACTTCACCCTTCACATGTCAAGATGTGAGGGCTTGTGGGTTCTCAAACCACCATAGCCCTTCATCTTGACCATTGAATTCTCTATAGAATTCAAGTTCTCCTATAAATACTCCCTCCTCAAGGGAATTTTCAACACTTAGTCATTTTGCAACTACATGCTGCCATTTTGTGCACTCACCTAGTCTTCAATTACATTCACTTGCATCCAACCATATAGTTAAATCCCCCATTTTAGCTACATCAAGAGCCATCAAGGAGCACACATATCATTCCAAGCAAGGGCCAATCAAAGGGATATCAACAAAAAGGAAGGTAAAACCATTTGTGTCTTGTGTAATCTATTTTCCTTCTTATTTTGTCACTCTCTTTTGGTTAATCTTGAGGTGTCCTTGGTATTTTTATTATTCGTATTTTGAGTTATTTTATGCACTAGAGTAGGATAAATTCCCAGGTATACATTTCTGGCACACCCGGTGGGATCCACAAATGGGTTCCCATACTTTACGTTTGCTATTGTTTAGGTTTTTGCAGGAACACGTCACAAAAGGGCGACTATGCCCCTGTTTTGCTGCAAAAGTGCAACTACGCCCCACTTTTCTGTAGAAGGGCGTGTGCGTCCACGTTGGCTGAACTTCACTTCTTTTTAGCCCACTTTTCTGTAGAAGGGCGTGTGCGCCCACGTTGGCTGAACTTCACTTGTTTTTACTAACTTTTCTGCAGAAGGGCGTGTGCGCCCACGTTGGCTGAACTTAACTTGTTTTTACTAACTTTTCTACAGAAGGGCATGTGCCCCCACGTTGGTTGAAAATCACTTTGTTACTAACTTTTCTGCAGAAAGGTGTGTGCACCCACGTTGGTTGAACTTCACTTGTTTTTACTAGCTTTTCTGCAGAAGGGTGTGTGCGCCCACGTTGGCTGAACTTCACCTTTTTTTACTAACTTTTCTGCAGAAGGGCGTGTGCACCCACGTTGGCTGAACTTCACTTGTTTTTACTAACTTTTCTGTAGAAGGGCGTGTGCGCCCACGTTGGTTGAAAATCACTTTGTTACTAACTTTTCTGCAGAAGGGCGTGTGCGCCCATGTTGGCTGAAAATCACTTTTTTACTAACACTTTTCTGCAGAAATGCAATTGCACCCTCCTGGTCACTGTAGAAGTGCAATTGGGCCCTCCTATTTTCTGCAGAAGTGCGACTGTGCCCTCCTGTTTTCTGCAGAAGTGCAATTGTGCCCTCCTGTTTTCTGTAGAAGTGCAATTACGCCCCTGTTTTGCTGCAGAAGGGCGACTGCGCCCCCTAGAAGGTAAAATTATTATTATATTGGCTTCAAATTTATTGCTATTTTTCTCATTAATGTTGTTCTTGCAAGGATACATGTGTTTTGCGCTAACCTTTTGCGGTATATCCTTGTGAAGTTGATGGAGAAAGTGGGATAAAACATCTAACATTTGCTTGCAGGGCTGTCCATTTGCTCAAAATTTTCTAATTATCCTTGCTGTTTGCATTAATCTAAGAACATAGTTTAATTAGAGGGAGTGATATTCATTGCTTGTTGTGCTTGTCTCTTTGTGTTACCCGAAGGGAGCGTTAGCTTGTTTTCGCTTTCCCCTTGCACTTCGTGTGATCGTGGGGAGTAGTTGGAAACAGTTAGTGCTTTCTTTATAGTGGGACCTACTTGGGGATTTCATCACCCCAAAGGACGATTCCAACCACATGTATCGACGGGGTATACAAAGGGGGGAGAGCGAAAGTTGTACCCCAATCCAGTCACGTCATAATTGGCAGAGCGTCCAAGCTAGGGTGATACCTAGATAGACGTGAAGATTTGGTCCGAGCCCTTTAGTATCTCACTGGGGTTCCCAACTCACGCTTGTGATGGGCTGGTGTTCACGGTTGTGCCTCACGTACCGAGAGTATATCGAGGACTCCCTAGATACCTTGTGCATCCTAGACTAAGACCACTTTGGCCATACCCTTGATACTAGTCATAGGGCTGTATTTGCTTGAGAGTGTTTTCTTGTGAGAAACCAGTGAACTTTTGAAAATTTGGCCTTATCATTATCATTTTAAAGTCCTTGCCATAGCCATTTGCATCAAACCAAACCTCTGTTTCACTGCAGAAGTGCAATTAAGCCTCTGTTTTACTGCAAAAGTGTAATTACACCCCTGTTTTCACTATAGAAGTGCAATTATGCCCCTGTTTCACTGCAGAAGTGCAATTATGCCCCTGTTTCACTGCAGAAGTGCAATTACGCCCCTGTTTTACCATAGAAAGGTGATTACGCCCCTAGTTTACTGCAAAAGAGCGAATTTTCCCTCCTAAACACCCAAAATCACCCAATTTGGATCCATTCAGCCTCTAATCCATCATTTAACCATTCCCAACCATTACCTCATCATCCCAAGCCTTCATTTTGTCACTTTAAACCTTCAAAAACCTCCATTTGACCATTTTAAATCTCTATCTCATTATTCGAAACTTTCGTTCAACCATTCTAAATCCCCATACATTCTCCACAATTATCCTTAATCCCCCATTCACTCTAATATCTCCCTAATCCACCAATAATCTCTTACCATTTGCATCTCCAAACACCACCCATAACCAAACCATCCTAACCTTGTATTACAAAGTGGTTACCCAAATTGACCATAGCGCTTGAACTTGATTATTAGTCTTTAACTTCGACCCCAATCAATTTTCCTCCATCTTGAGGCAAATTCGGTGGCATAAGTTATCATCTTCGACCCAATCAATCCATTCCTATCTTAAGGTGGATTATGTGTCGTAATCACCCTCTTAATCAATTCAAGCTCTTGGTTATTAAAGGTAACTTCCTTCGATCAAACTCAAGGTCTCCCTCTAATCTCTTACCATCCAATAGTCTAAATCTAATCCAGTCCAAATCAAATCCAATCAAATCCAATCCAATCCAATCTAATCTAATCCAATCAAATCCAATCAAATCAAATCCAATCAAATCCAATCAAATCAAATCCAATCAAATCCAATCAAATCCAATCCAATCCAATCCAATCCAATCCAATCAAATCCAATCAAATCCAATCCAATCCACTCCAATATAATCAAATCCAATCAAATCCAATCCAATCCAATCCAATACAATCAAATCAAATCAAATCAAATCCAATCCAATCCAATCCAATCCAATCCAATCCAATCCAAATCCAAGTCCAATCCAATCAAATCAAATCCAATCCAATCCAATCTAAAATCTAATTCCAATCCAATCTAATCAAATCAAATCCAAGTCCAATCCAATCCAATCCAATCCAATCCAATCCAATCCAATCAAATCAAATCCAATCCAATCCAATCAAATCCAAATCCAATCCAATCCAACCAAATCCAATCCAATCAAAATCCAATCTGATCCAATATATATCCCAACAAAATCTGATCCAAATCAAAACCCCATCCAAATCACACCTTATCCAATCATAATCAAACCATTTGACAAAGTCATTAATCTGCTCATCCCGCATTTGCATGCCCGTTCAGACCCGTTCACAGACAAAGAAAATGGCCGACCGTCAAGCTCAAAATACCCAAGCAAACAACCCTCAAGATCCCAAAAACACAATCAATGTCTCATCAGATCCTAACAAGGGTAGCAACGTCCCTCATGATCCTCATAATGGTACTTCATCAAATTCTAACACTGAGAACCAGAATAACTCACCACATGGTGAAGAGAGTATGGTTAATCAACTTGAACTCACACTTGAGGAACATTTTAGTAATCCTGCCAATGTACAAATGACTGACTGTTTGCTTGAGAAACATGGGGAAGAAATCTTGGTCCACCTAATTGAGAAGGGTGTTAAACCCCCTCCAATGTTGACTGGTCCAAATATAGGGGTGCCCCATCTAACGTACTCCAAGGGTCCCAAAATGCACCAGAAGGTTCATACTTCTCCAATGTTCCTCCAGTTGAGGGATGGCATCAACCTGAATTTGGGAATGTCGTTCTTTATCAAGTGAACTATCCCCCACACGCTTCGACCTCAGCTATAGGAGGACCTCAAGTGCTTGATCCCAATGATCCTTTTGCTTATGGCATGCCACAAAATGTTCCACAACCTCTACCATTAACATTAACCGCACCCCCTCCTTCCAACCAACCTCTAGTCAACATTGGGGCACCTCCTTTGCCACATCGCTTCCGCCCCCTGGGACCACCAACATACCACCTCAACAGGTTCACCAATCTACCATTTTGCCTGAAATACCTCCACAAGCCACACCCCAGCTGAACATTCCGAGCGGAACCCAACAACCCCCTTTACAAAATACGCCTATGCAACCTCCGCCATCTCATCCGCAACAATTTATACACAATACTTTGGCCTCTTCACAACAAACATCCTACCAATCACAAGGCAATCCATCTCAACCTACTGCCCAAACCATATCTCCCTTTCTCGCGTCCCTTTTGCATCCAAAGGTTCAACCACAACATAATATCCTACCTCAATCCATACAACACTCGACGCCACAACAACAACCTGCACAACACTACTACTATCATAATCAACAACAATTTCACCAACAACCATTTTATGCAACTTCCCAACAATCACAACATAGCCAATACCCCCAATACCAACAAACTAATTCACAACAATACCCTCAATACCAACAAACCAACACACAACGTCCTATCCAAGTTCCTCAACAACCTACCCCACACCTTCACCAAACAAATTCATATTATGCCCCACAACAACAACCCCCATATCAACAAAATCCCCCATCTTACCAGCAGGCCATGTCATCATCCAATCATCCAAACCCGTATTTCAACAATCCGACATCCTTTCAGCAAGATCCCTCATCTTTCTATCATCAATATCCCCCCAACCCACCACCAGCTAGCTTGAATTTGTTGGAAATCAAAGCTGCACTTAAGGATCTTCAAGTTGGGGCTACAAAACAATCATTCAAATTTAAAGATATATGCCCATACCTGTTTGATCCCTCCATCTCATTGGTCCCATTTCCTAAACATTTTGAGATTCCAAAATTTGACAAATGCAAGGGAGACAAAGACCCTAAGGCTCACTTGCAGGAGTTTTATTCACAATGTCAAGAAGTCATGTACAGTGATAACTATCTCTTGCGCTTGTTCCAACGAAGCTTAGCAAGCCATGCCCTAGATTGGTTCATGACTCTCGAAATAGGGCCATAAAAACTTTTGCAGACTTATCAGAGAAGTTTGTATCCTACTTCTTTTTCAATTTGCAGAAGGATACAGACACCTTAGATCTCTTAAAAGAGAAACAACGTGATGGAGAAACCTTTACCAACTACCTCCAGCGGTGGCATGCATTAGCTAGTCGAATGAAAAATCCTTTAAAAGAAAAAGACATGGTCACCCTTTTCGTGGAAAATTCTCATCCTGACATGGCCCACAATTTTAGACTACATTGTGTCACCACTTTCACCGAGATAGTGGAAAAGGGACCTATCCTTGAACGTGCCCTTATTGCCAAAGGACACATCAAAATACACAGTCATGATAAAGAAAGGTCATTTGGAGATAAACCACGGTTCTGGAATAAGAACAAAAATGTGGTAAATGATGGAGTGACAGACACTAAACATGTCGAAATAGCTAATGCATCCCAAAAGCAACAGTGGTCTATACCCAATGCCATATCTGTACCACAGGGGGCACCTCATCCTCCTCAACAGTTAAACCAAAATAATCGGGGGAACACCAAACGTCAATACGCCCAATTGGGTGAACCCTTGAGTGTTGTTTTTAATAAATTGTTAAAAATCAATTACCCCATCACACACCCTGTCACCAAACCATTCGATGAGTCAAAACTTAAACTAGCATGGTTTAAGGAAAATGAGTATTATGACTTCCATAAGATCAAGGGACACTCTCTGAATAAGTGTCAGGGTTTGAAAAATTATGTCCAAGATCTCATTGATCGAGGAGATATCAAGGTTGACCCCACTCAACCTTCATCGTCCAATGCTTAAGTGCAAATCTATCAAAACGCCTTCCCAAACCATGGTCAAGGCCCTAGCACCTCCAACAGTAATCCTCAAAATAACAGCACAAATAATGTGAATTACAAGAATGTGCCCTTCAATTATGAAGGTGTTATTCATTACATTGAGCAGGTGGAACCCCAAGTATCCATGATACACGTTAAAGCCAAGGATCCTCAATGTGCTGTAACCACACCACGAGCCCGCATCACTGTCCTTGTAGCCTCTACACCCATCCTACCCACTCCTGTAAACTCTCAATATAACATCCTTGATCACCTAAGGAAGACCCTTGCTCATATATCCATTTTGGATTTCCTTAAGTCTTCCCCGGTACATCAAGAGATCCTCAATAGAGCCTTGCAAGAGACCCACATACCAAATGACATTGACTGTACACAATTCCAAGTTTTGGTGGAACACTTGGCTTTGTCTCATCACCTCCATTTCAGCCAAGATGATATGCCCAATATCGATGTCAATCACAACCGCCCCCTACATATCAAAGTCATAGTTGCCCGCCATAAAACAAAAAGGGTCTTGGTAGATAATGGTTCTGCCCTCAATTTATGTACTTTGAAATTCATAAAACAGGTAGGGTATACTCAAGTGGACCTAAGCAACCAGATAATTACAATCAAAGCTTATGACAATGTAGAGAGAAATTCAGAAGGAATCATCAGTCTTCCTATCCAAGTGGGACCTGTGCTCCAATATACTACCTGTCATGTCCTTGATCTGGACTTACCGTATAATCTCCTCCTTGGCCGCCTATGGCTCCATGCTATGCAAGCTATCCCATCCACGTACCATCAATGCCTCAAATTCCCAGTCAACGGATAGGAGGTCACCATCTATGCCGACCCCCAACCCTTTAAGTATTTTCGAGCTTTAGAAGCATCTTTTCCCCATTTACATTATTGTCCTAGGGTAGAAATGGGGGCATCCCAGTCATCATCCTCCAATCCATCATCCACCATAATCACCACTCCATCCTCCGTCACTAATCCTTTAGTCGCTAGAGTCCAGATCGTTGACAAAGGGTGTGGTGAGTATGAGATGCATACGGCTCTCAATGTAGCCACCATGCCACTGTCACCACATGAATACGGTCAACCTTCACATGCTACACAAAAGGAGGACAAGATCATCACCTTCAGCGGTAAAAACATTCCCACTACCACTTTCAGATCTCCGAGTGTCAAGGTTGATGCACCAGAGGAAGACATAAGCCAATGGGTCTACCGAGAAGAGCCCGAACTAGAAACTCCTCTAAAGAAATACTTTCAAGAAAAATATCCTTGGCCAACAAAGTTTATGGAAAAGCATAACTATTAAGGTAGAGGCCTAGATAAAGAGGAACAAGGGCGGTTACAACCCATTGATACACCATAGTCACCAAAGAAGGTAGGAATTGGGTATGACAGCAAACAGAAAAGCCTCGCAACATCATCTAATACTTCTCATAGTATCACCATGGACGAAGGCTCATTGGCAGACATACCCTAGGAGGAATCCATCATACATGCATACGATGATGTCGATCACACTGACTTATTGTCCATGTTTGAATGCCTATCCGTCTACACCATCAGCCTATCCCTTCGTCACCCTGAACTCATTGATTGGAACCTACATAACACCACACCTGTCAGTATGTCTACGGAAATGTACGTCAACCTTATGAGATTAGAGGAGGATGAGCACTCCAGTCGCAAAAATAAAAATAAGAAAGGTAAAAAGAGGTCATCTAGTGAAAACCTCCCTGAGACACTTCCTGACCTGGAAAAAGTAAAAATAAAGGATGCATCTAAAGGCGAAAACCTTGAAGAGGTGCCAAAAGATGGAGATGTTCATCTTCCCCTTATGGGAACTCAGCTATTTGTCATATCATCTATCCTAATTGAAGAAATGCAAGAAATTAATTTGGGAACTACTGAAAGTCCGAAGATCACCTATGTAGCCAAGTCACTCTCTGAACAAGATTATCCGATCTTTGTACGACTACTCTGAGAAGGAATCATCAAATTTTCCTGGTCATACTCATACATGCCAGGCTTAGACACTGCTTTAGTGGTTCATCATTTAGACATTCACCTAGACACCAAGCCTGTCAGGCAAAAACTCCGTAAGATGCATCCACAAGTTGCATTGTTGGTTAAGAAGGAATTGGAGAAGTTACTGGACGCGGGTTTTATAAGACCAATTGACTACTCCGAATGGATCTCCAATATAGTTCCAGTTCCCAAACCCAACGGGGACATACGGGTCTGCACGAATTTTAGGGATCTCAACAAACCCTGCCCAAAAGATGACTTCCCTCTCCCTAATATTGACATGTTGGTTGACCTAACAAAATGACATGAGATGTTGTCCCTTATGGATGGCTTCTCCGGTTATAACCAAATTCGAATTGCACCTGAAGACCAACACAAAACTGCCTTCACAACTCCTTTGGGCACCTTCTGTTACAATGTTATGCCCTTCAGTCTCAAGAATGCGGGGGCAACGTATCAAAGAGCCATGATGGTTATCTTCCATGACCTTATCCATATCATCATGGAAGACTATGTTGATGACCTATTAGGGAAGTCCAAAACACGAGCAGAACATTCGGCCATCCTGAAGAATATATTTGAGTGGTTAGAGCATTATAAGTTGCGGCTGAATCTAAAAAAATGTGTCTTTGGGGTCACGTTAGGGAAATTGCTAGGCTTCATAGTCTCTCGTAGAGGTATTGAAGTTGATCCTGCCAAGGTAAAGGCTATTCTGGACATGCCACCTCCACACAATTTAAAGCAGTTAAGGAGTCTCCAGGGAAAAATGCAGTCCATCCGTCAGTTCATAGCCCAGCTCGCAGATAAATGTCAGCCATTTACCCATCTTTTGAAGAAAGATTCCACCTTCCGATGGACTCCACAGTATCAAATGGGTTTTGATAAAATTAAGGAATATTTAGCTCATCCACCTATTTTGATGCCGCCTATTTCGGGAAAGCCCCTCCTACTTTATAGCTCTGCTACCTCAGTCGCACTGGTGGAAATATTGGCACAGCATGATGAGTCACTCAAGGAAAGGGCAATCTACTACATCAGCCGAACACTAGTTGGCTATGAGTTAAATTACTCCCCTATGGAAAAAGCTTGCCTAGCACTGGTCTTCAGTACGCAGAAACTCCGCCATTACATGCTCAGTCACCTAGTCAAGTTAATCGCTAAAATTGACCCCTTGAAGTATCTGTTATCTAGAACTACTTTGACTGGCCACATGGCCAAATGGGTCATGCTCCTCAACGAATTTGACATAGAGTATGTAGAGCACAAAGCCATAAAGGACAAGTTATTGCGGATCAATTGGCCGAAGCACCATTCGCAGATGCTTACCCCTTAGACACTGAATTCCCGGATGAAGAAATCTACACAGTAACAGAAGCACCAACTTGGACATTATACTTCGATGGCTCCTACACTCATAATGGATCAGGGTCAGGAATTCTATTAGTCACTCCTCAAGGTGACTACATCCCAAAATCATTCAGGATAGCGTTTCCATGTACTAACAATATGGCAGAATATGAAGCTCTCCTCACTACCCTTAGAATTGCAAAATAGTGGCACATAACACATTTGAAAGTCTTCAGGGATTCCCTGCTAGTTATCAGACAAGTTAATAACGAATTCCTCACAAAGGATGATAAATTGTTACCCTATAAACGCATGGTGGATGATTTCAAAAAAAAAATCACCTCCATACAGTTTGACCAAATCCCTCGGGTGCAGAATAAAGCAGCAAATGCCATGGCCACTATTGGTTCTTTGATTGACATGCCCAAGGATCGAACAAAGTGTGAGTTTCTTGTCGAACAACTTTTAATCCCTGTATATGATGTTCCCGAAACTGACATGGTGTGCGATATTGTAGGTCCCGCCTCCCCGTGGTACCAAGAAATATACACTTACCTCCATGACAATACCATACCCCCATAACTTACACACAACCAACGTAAGTCCTTTATCCATCGTTCGTCCCTATACATCATCATTGGTGATACGCTTTATCGTTGCGGGTATGATGGAATCCTCCTGAGATGTCTGAATGAGACCGAGGCCCAAATGGTACTAACAGAAGTACATGGTGATATTTTTGGGGCTCACTCAAATGGTATGGCTCTGGACAAAAGGGTCTTACGGGCGGGATATTATTGGCCTACACTGGAACACGATGCTTGCGAATTTGTAAAGAAATGCTTTCCATGCCAACAGCATGTGGATTTGATCCATGCTCCAGCACAAGATCTTCAACCTCTCCTAGCACCATGGCCATTTTCTCAATGGGGTTTCGACTTGATTGGCAAGATTCACCCACCCTCATCCGACGGCCATACATTCATCATCGCTACAACTAAGTACTTCACCAAATGGGTGGAAGCAATGCCACTCTCACAAATCACCGGTACTCAAATTTTGAAATTCATCCTCTACCATATTCTCTGCAGATATGGTATCCCATCCACCATCATTTCTGATAACGGAAAGCCATTTAAAAACCAAGCCATGAAACACATTTGCGATACCTTCCATATTCAGCACCGTTGGTCGATGCCATATTACCCTCAGGGTAATGGTCAGGAAAAAGCGACCAACAAGACCCTCATCCGCATCCTCAAAAAGGTTGTCAATAACACTGGATGAGATTGGCACCTTCACATTCATCCTGCTCTCTGGGCCTACCGCACATCCATCCGCACCCCAACATGTGCCACCCCCTACTCCTTAGTATATGGTGCTGAAGCCGTCTTTCCAATCGAAGTTGAGCTCCCCTCATTGAGAATTTCTTTGAAGAACCTCATCAGCAAAGAAGATGCTCGCATTGCACGGCTCACACAGATAGAGTTACTAGATGAACGGAGAGTAAGAGCCTATGATCACCTACAAGTATACCAGAATCGCCTCAAGCGTCATTACAATAAAAAGGTCTGTCCTAGGCAATTCTAGGTTGGTGAGCTTGTTCTCAAGGAAAACCAACACACTCAGCAAGACTGTGACAAGAAAGGAAAATTTGAGGCAAACTGGCTAGGACCATATATCATCACTGCCAATTATGGATCTGGAGCCTACAGGTTGACTACTCTGGAAGGAGATCCCCTTGACGAACCTGTCAATATTCTCCATCTGAAAAGGTTCTACGCTTAAGTCCGCTTGATCTACCCTATCAAAAAATTAAAAAAAAATTCAAAAAAATCAAAAAAATTCAAAAAAAATCTAAAAATTCAAAAAAAAAAAATCAAAAAGTTCAAAAAATCAAAAAATTCAAAAAATCCGTCCTATGGTGAAAACCACCTCTTGGTGGCGCCTTGGATAAGTATGGATGGTGAAAACCTGGTAACAGGAGTCATCCATAGAGGGCTTAATCATTATCTACCTGACATCCTCGTTATTTTGGGCTTTCATCCGCACTATCATCCCCACCCACATCAGCCTAGGCTGTTTGGTATTTGTTGATTGAGCACTGGACGACCCACCTTACCTATCCCTCATCCTGAGCTTCTTTATATCCCACTTTTAGCTTATATCGTTTATTTCACTTTATCGGTCGGTCCGTGTCGTCATGTAGAACCACCCATTGTGTCGATCTCCATCTAGGTCTCATCCTCCATGTTCTTTTTGTCAAACTACGTTGCGCCTGCACTGTCATGTAGGCAAGGCTGATCACTTGATCTTCCCCTGGGGCATTTTTGGACCAACTTTATTTTGGTCCTCCATCGCTTCGTCTTCACCAGTCCCTTTTCACTTTCATCCATGGTCTTTTTATCGAACTACGTTGCCCCTGTGCTTTCACATAGGCAAGGGTGGTCATTTGATCCTCCCCCGGGGCATTGGTCGGTCGCATCTTATGTGCATCATCGGTCACCATTGTCTTCTTTCCACTTTATCCATGGTCTTTTTCCATGAACTACAAGGGCTCTGCGCTTTCACATAGGCAAGGCTAATCTTTGATCGGCCCCCGAGCCCCTAGCTCTTTAGGTTGTGTCTTGTCTCCCAGGTATTTGTGACATCAAGTTATGCCTTTATCTAGCTGGTCCTTCACAAACAAAACCCACTTGTACCAACGAATCTAATCAATTTTGAATATCCTTTCTCATACCGATCTTTCCGCTTAGAATCCATCATAGGTCTTAACAGGATACATCCCTCCTAAAAAGACCTCATCGATTCTATCTATCCCCTGGATCCTATGGCAATGGACATTTGAAGTTGATTGTGATCTTTTTGATGCTTTTGGTTTTTGTTTATCATTTGAGCTCCCTATTATCACTTGTCAAGGCCGCCATGATCCATCATATTATGGCGTGTTTTGATTGGTCCACATAGGGGCATATCTTGATCTTTTCTTTTGTTATGTTTTCTTGGTTGTCCCACGTAGTACCCACCAAGATCCTCGAGGTCTTGTGTTATGCTGGGGCATCCTTTTGTGCTTGTGGTTATCTCAATACTGGACCCAAACAAAGCCTTTGTGACTTTGGGGTATCAAGATAGCCTTCTTGTCTGGCGTGTTTGTCTCATGCATTCGACACTAATCTACCTCGGTCCGCCATACCTTGGTGAATCGTGTCTTATGCTATAGGAAAAACTAATGCTCCAAATATGGCAACTTGAATTAGGATTGCATTTTCATAATCATTGCATTACATTCACCCTATGGTTTTGGTTGTGCAAATACTTTCCCCCATTCTTTTCCACTCTCTCCAGGATACTGATATTTTTTGACAGATGCTAAATGACATCCATCTTCACCATCACTACATATCCACCTCTCATTATCATGTCAGTTCTTATTGGCATTTATGGCCATCTGTTATTTCTTTTAAACTTACATCACCACCTGCATCACATAGTGTTAGGTCCATATGCACATCGCCACCTGCATCAAGAACTGTTAGACACAAAATACATCATATCCTACATATATAAAATACTCATACAAAATCCATCATATACATATACATACATGACAAATAAGTCCCCTAGGAATTCATATATATAACTCATCATAGATCCCATAAGTACACATAGCATATCACCATGCACATATCATATCACCATTCGCATCCATAAAATTATTCATATTCCATAAGTAATCCAATCATCCCCATAAACATCTCAATAAATCAATGCATACGCATAAGTAAAATTATCCATATTCCATAAATACATATATCTACTCATCCCTATGAACATCTCATATCATAAACATAAACATAAATAAACCAACACATGAGCATAAATAAACCAATGCATCCATCCACATAAACATATAGTACCATATACACATGCATATAATCATCCATCATAAACAGAAACATACTACATGGTGTCAATACGAACTATCTCATGTCCAAAATAATATAACATGTGTCCCATGTCCATCATACATATATCCCTCATATGACAAAGTACAAAACCCAGAGATATAGAACATCTCTGATCTCTGTCAATACATCCTACACAGTCCATCATGTATCTGTCAAAAACTCAGTAGCCTGTCACCTCCCAAATGAACTCCCCACATCTGATCTCTGTGGAGACTCAGGTCCTTCTCCTCTGCCTGGTGAGACACCTAGTGAATCACTGTAACCACGTGTCTGTGTCCCCAATGACTGGGATGGCACTGGCATCTGGGGTGCCTGCCGAGTATACTGAAATATCCGCTGAGACTAGTCTGGAACTGAATGATAGTATGCGGCCATCCAAAATCCTGCCTCTCTCGCATTCTCCTCTCGCTCTGCAACCTGTACTTTAGCGGAATTCCGTTCCTGCCAATATCTTTCCTGATCCCTCATAATCATCCTCCTTTCCTGCTCCTAGGCCTCCTGTGATCTATATAGGATCTAGGACTAGTTGCTTACAGAATGCTTAACGTTAAAAGATCAATTATTACAACGCTTAACTTAAATGATTACAAATTAAATGCTCAAATGAAATAATGAACATAACATAAAATAAATGCCAAGATAATAAACTGAGAAAGAAAAGAGAGAAGAAATAGAGAGACGAAACCACAATTGATAACGAAGTTCATCCCTAAGGACTACGTCTCCGGGTCCCTCTCCAATGGAGGACCGATCCGATTAGCTCCAAATTCAATTACAATGGCTTCAATACTATCTCCTTCAAGCATTCAGCAGCATGACAGTACTCTGATATGCAGAAATGTCTTCAAAGACTCTCGAGCATTCTCCCGCTATCTCAACCTGGACTTGTAAACAAAGGCCTATACCCCTCCTTTTATACAAAAAACTTGCCTAATATGGCTTAACCACTCAATTAATTGTATATCTTCCCTGATCAGCTCGTATCAGGTCTGTTTTATCCTCTGACATCTTCTTGTTTCAGGAGGTTAGCATAAATCTTGTTAGTTATGGCTTATTTAGCCATTGTATATGGTTTGGCCTATAGTTTTACAATAAAAATAAACAAACTCCTATATACATTTGATACTAGCGCGTGGCCTGCTGGTGGACAATCTTTTTGTTAGAATGGTGGTCGGCGGTTCCAAACCCGCCGACCGCGTTCTACCGCTCAATACAAACAACTTAAAACCATAAAAGCAACCGGTAACTATACTTGGGTAAGCATTTGTTCGCGGGTGCAACGGCTACCGACCACTGGCCGAGTCGCTTGGGAGAGAAGATCTCGGGGTCGAATCCCCTCAATAGTTTTGGTTAAAACAGATGGGCCAACGAACGGAGGAAACGGATGAAACCGAGCAGCCAACCTGACATTGCCACGTGTCGCGCTATTATTGGATAACATATGCCGATGTGTCCGCTGACGTCGATGACCATACGCTGACTCACCATCCACGTGTCGTGCTTCTATTCGCCGGAAACGTTGACGTGTCATGCTCACTGGGACGATGACGTGGGCTCCGTACCGCTGACTGTGTTGCCACTTCAACGCTGACTGATTGTACGGACTGCCACGTGTCAGCTTCTGATTGGCTCTATATCGATGACTCATTTACCATGTGTTAGGTCAGAATTCGCCTATATGTGTCCGTACAGTACGGACTGCCACGTCAGTATGATGATGTCATCATTAGTACCCTCAAGTTGACTGAAGTTTGACTGCCTATAACTTGAGCATACGACGTCAGATTTTGACGAAACGAACGTCATCAGAATCGTCTCGACGAGCTCTTCACGATGACGCCAATTCTGTTGATTTCTGAGATGATTATTTTTTGCCTTTTGGACGTACCTGAAGCCAGTTTGACTGGAAGTTTGACTGGCCGTAACTTGCACAAACGGAGTCCTTTTCACCCCGTTCAAGTTGCGTTGGAACCAGGACGTCATTCTTTTTCTGATGAAGCTAAAATCTGGAGTATTGGGAACACTCAATTTTCACTGAAAAATTGTCCGCCGGATCATCCTGGGATAAGCGTAACTGTGCCATCTCTGCCTGCATCCGATCCCTCACCTCCTCAGCAGCCACTGCCCTGGCTACTGCGACATCCCTCTCCCTCTGTAACCCATGCATATCTCCCCCTATCACACCACTGCCCTGCATAGACTGCCACTGTGCCACTACCACATCTCGCTCCCCCTGTAGTATCTGCATCTTTCTCTCTGCAGCATCCCTCTCTCTCTGTGTAGTCTGCACCTGAAC
>VDFB02009659.1:118520-174825 GCA_007258455.2 Sequoia sempervirens | reverse complement strand
CCTCATATCTCCCAGGGTAGGGTACTTGAACTATTGCTGCCCATGATGCTCTGACCGCTGTGGGGCTAAACGCACGCCCCCATGGTCGCTCTTTGGTGAGCCGTCGAAACATCACTAGTAGACCTGGAATATCCTGTGTCTGCCCAAACTGTCTCCGCACCCTATCCGGCTGGTACATCTCCAGTATCCGTGGAAGTATCCCAATCAGGACACACTGCGCCATAAAATACCCACTATGTCTCGCAGTCTCCTCTCTCCGTCCCCTGAAGTGTTGTCGCATATATGGTCGCCAAACTATGTCTCCCTCCTCCAAATCATCTATCCTCCTCCTCCATACCTCCACATCTCCCACCCACCTATAACGAATAAGCCAACCCCTCCCCTCCCCATATCTCCATGCCAGTGGCTCGGCCGTATCCACCTGTCCCTCCCGCACAATAATCGGTCTAGTCACCGTAATGTGCTCCCATGCCCACACCTGTAGGAGCGTCATGTGTGTCAAACTCACTGCCTCCCGATAACAAATTAGATGCATATATTTATACAAATGGGCTAGTACACACACACCCTATGCAATTTGTCCCTCTCGCCACTCCACAATATGTCAGATCAGCTCCATAAACCGCAAACTACAATACCGCCTGCTACGATCTGGTAGCAATACCCCACTGATCAACCCAGCTAAAAATAAAGGCAACGCTGGTACTCCCACTGTCAGGCATCCATCTACATCCAACTGCTGACCCTGCAACGGCAGGGTAACGTCCCCAAACAACACTCTCATAGTCTGCCTCAACTTGGCCCCCCTCGACACCACATCACTCAATAAAATCCCTGATATTGGCAGCTTTAGGATGCACCACACATCCTCTACCGTCACCGTAACCTCCCCCCATCGGCAGCCGAAATGTCGATGTCTCAGAGCTCCATCTCTCTATCAAGGCCGTCAACATCGCTCGATGCGCCCTCAGCACTAGTACCTCTAGAAAATGCAACAGTCCCACATGCTCCAAGGCCACATGATCCACACCCATCATCGCTCCTAGTGCTGCTGTCAGTGCCTTCGACTGTCGCTCGTTTGTCCGTATCCGCACTAAACACTGCATCCACATCAACCATTTATCAGTACATAATTTTCATGACCTCGGACTGTCTTTACTTTTTTCTCTCCTCGTCCTCATTTTTACCGCACCATCAAGTCTATTTTTTTCCTTCCCCTCTACTTCTTTCCTCTTTCCTTTTCTTTCCAACCGCCCCTCCCCCCCGCTGTCCACCTCCTCTCCCTCAGCCGGCTTTGCCATTCACCCTCCTTGTGTGTGTCTGCCGCTCGGGGCGGCTCCGCCCTCACGGGGCATACCCTCCCCAGTGGGGCGTAACCGCCCCCGAGGGGCGGCTATGCCCCTGCGACGGCTCTGCCCTCGCAGGGCGCATACGCCCCTGTGGGTGGCTCTACCCCCACGGGGCGGATCCACCCCTGCAGGGGGCTCTGCCCCCCACGGGGCGGCCCCGTCGGGTGGGGTGTGTGCGCCCCGCCACCTAGGGCGGCTCCCCCCCGCGGGGCGTTGGCGCCCCGTTGTCCGGGGCGTGTCCGCCCCGGTGGGGCATATGCGCCCTGGCGAGGAGTCTGCAGCCCGCCGCCCAGGGCAGCTCTACCCCAACGGGGCGTCTGCGCCCCACCGCCTGGAGCGGGTCCGCCCCGGTGGGGCATATGTGCCCCACCCTTGGGGGGCGCACACGCCCCACTGTGGTGGCATGGTTCACCCTTGTCCCTCTAGAATTTTATTGCTTTTTTTAATTTCATTTAATTTTACTGACTACCCATTTTTTCATTTACTCCCACCTACAAAACCCATATGCCACTTTTTTCCTATATTTTCATAAATGTTCAATTTTTCAAAATAAATGACGTAGGTTTTTCGTACTCACCTTGCGGGGCACTGCGAAGTGGGTCCGTCGTTTTTGCAGCTCATTTGCTCGGTGCACGATCTCCGTGTCGTAGTCCTGCGGCATGATTGCTCTATCTCGTCTCTTTCTCCTTTCTTCTTTCCTCACTTGCTTGAGTGAAAATGACTAGGGTAAATTTTTAAATTACCTTTTTAACCCTTTCTCCCTAAAAAGTATTTTTTTACTTTCTATTTATCTTTTTATTCCTCCAACTAATCTCTAACTTCCCAGGGCCGCCATTCGCACATCGTACGTCCAATCAGCGTCGTTCAAAAGGAAAAGTTGCTTAATTTTTTGCCCTCTATCCAACGGTCCCCTCCATTTCTTTCTATTGAGACGTTGTCCGAGGCCCCTCCTTTTTTCCCCAACCGCCCTCTCGAGGGGGCATACTTTATCACTTTCTTCCATCTATTTCAAACCAAGCACTGGGGCATCTTTCTTCTTCTCTGACAGGCTAGGGCATCAGTCCCTATTCCTTTCTTCATCTCTGACATTCTTCAAAACATTGTTATTTTAACAATATTTCGAAGAGGGGAAAAATGTAGACATCTAAATTTAATTACTTCCATATGATTAAATTTACTATCTTTCCACCTATCGTATTAATATTAATTTATTAATATCACACCTTTCGTCTCATATCGGTAAAGTATTTAATTTAATAATTAATACTTTATCTTTCATCTTATTCCTCTCTAAATTAAATAAATACGCTAATTTATTTAATTTAGTCATTTTCCCCTTTTTTGATTTAAAATCAATTTAAAATTCCTCACTTTCTCTCTCCTTGTCACATCCTCCATAACCTCATCCTGATTTGAATTAATTTAATTAATTCATAATTATGATGTGAATCCTCTTAATCAGAGATTAATGTCACATCCTCCTACATTCGCCACTTGCCTCTAATCTTCTATTAATTAGCCTAATCCAATGTTTGCACAACCTTAACCAAGGTCATTAGCTAAATTTAACACCAATTTTTGGCCAATTCTTCCATTTTTCCTTTTTGCACATTCACCCCCTTTCCCATGTGAATTTTTAATTTACATTTATTTGTCCTAGATTACCCTCCTTTATGTGTGTATTTTTAATTCACATTCCATTCTCCCAAGGCTTCTAGAACCTTGGACTTGTCACAATCTTCACATGTGACCAAGTCCCACCTTTTACCCTCTAGATCATCCTAGGAATGTGAATTTTTAATTCACATTTATATCCCCAACCACCTTTCCTCCTCCCATGTAGATTTTTGAGGAATTCCAAAATTTCTCAAATGTCCCTTTCACTCCCACTTGGGGACAAGGAATCCCTTTTTGAGGAAATCTCCTCACTCCCCAAGGTGCATGTCATTTTTCCACCTCATGTACCTTCTTGACAACTCATCTCCATCTCATATCCCCTTGGCCACTTCACCCTCCACATGTTAAGATGTGAGGGCTTGTGGGTTCTCAACCCACCATAGCCCTTCATCTTGACCTTGTTGGATCAATCTTGACCATTGAATTCTCTAGAGAATTCAAGTTCTCCTATAAATACTCCCTCCTCAAGGGAATTTTCAACACTTAGTCATTTTGCAACTACATACTGCCATTTTGTGCAGTCACCTAGTCTTCAATTACATTCACTTGCATCCAACCATATAGTTAAATCCCCCATTTTAGCTACATCAAGAGCCATCAAGGAGCACACATATTATTCCAAGCAAAGGCCAATCAAAGGGATATCAACAACAAGGAAGGTAAAACCATTTGTGTCTTGTATTATCTATTTTCCTTCTTATTTTGTCACTCTCTTTTGGTTAATCTTGAGGTGTCCTTGGTATTTTTATTATTCGTATTTTGAGTTATTTTATGCACTAGAGTAGGATAAATTCAAAGGTATACATTTCTGACACGCCCGGTGGGACCCACAAACGGGTTCCCATAATTTACGTTTGCTGTTGTTTAGATTTTTGCAGGAACACGTCGTAGAAGGGCGACTACGCGCCTGTTTTGCTACAAAAGTGCAACTATGCCTCACTTTTCTGTAGAAGGGCGTGTGCGCCCATGTTAGCTGAACTTCACTTCTTTTTACCCCACTTTTCTGCAGAAGGGCATGTGCGCCCACATTGGCTCAATTTCACTTGTTTTTACTAACTTTTCTGCAGAAGGGCGTGTGCGCCCACGTTGGCTGAACTTCACTTATTTTTACTAACTTTTCTGCAGAAGGGCGTGTGCGCCCACGTTGGTTGAAAATAACTTTGTTACTAACTTTTCTGCAGAATGGCGTGTGCGCCCACGTTGGATGAACTTCACTTGTTTTTACTAACTTTTCTGCAAAAGGGCGTGTGCGCCCATGTTGGCTGAACTTCGCTTGTTTTTACTAACTTTTCTGCAGAAGGGCGTGTGTGCCCACGTTGGTTGAAAATCACTTTGTTACTAACTTTTCTACAGAAGGGCGTGTGTGCCCACGTTGGCTGAAAATCACTTTTTTACTAACACTTTTCTGCAGAAGTGCAATTGCCCCCTCCTGGTCACTGCAGAAGCGCAATTGCGCCCTCCTATTTTCTGCAGAAGTGCGAGTACGCCCTCCTATTTTCTGCAAAAGTTCAATTGTGCCCTCCTGTTTTCTGCAGAAGTGCAATTACACCCCTATTTTGCTGTAGAAGGGCGACTGCGCCCCCTGGAAGGTAAAATTATTATTATATTGGCTTCAAATTTATTGCTATTTTTCTCATTAACGTTGTTCTTGCAAGGATACATGTGTTTTGCACTAACCTTTTGCGGTATATGCTTGTGAAGTTGATGGAGAAAGTGGGATAAAACATCTAACATTTGCTTGCAGGGCTATCCATTTGCTCAAAATTTTGTAATTATCCTTGCTATTTTCATTAATCTAAGAATATAGTTTAATTAGAGGGACTGATATTCGTTGCTTGTTGTGCTTGTCTCTTTGTGTTGCCTGAAGAGAGTGTTAGCTTGTTTTTGCTTTCCCCTTGCACTTCGTGTGAGCCTGGGGAGTAGTTGGAAACAGTTAGTGCTTTCTTTATAGTGGGACCTGCTTGGGGATTTCATCACCCCAAGGGACAATTCCAACCACACGTACCGATGGGGTATACAAAGGGGGGAGAGCGAAAGCTGTACCCAAATCTAGTCACGTCATAATTGGCGGAGTGTCGAAGCTAGGGTGATACCTAGATAGACGTGAAGAGTTGGTCCGAGCCCTTCAGTATCTCACTGGGTTTCACGACTCATGCTTGTGACGAGCTGGTGTTTACAGTTGTGCCTCGCGTACCGAGATTATATCGAGGACTCCCTAGATACCTTGTGCATCCTAGATTAAGACCACTTTGGCCATACCCTTGATACTAATCATAGGGTGTATTTGCTTGAGAGTGTTTTCTTGTGAGAAACCAGTGAACTTTTGACAATTTGGCCTTATCATTATCATTTTAAAGTCCTTGTCATAGCCATTTGCATCAAACCAAACCTCTGTTTCACTGTAGAAGTGCAATTAAGCCTTTGTTTTATTGCAAAAGTGCAATTACGCCCCTGTTTTCACTATAAAAGTGTAATTACGCCCTTGTTTCACTGCAGAAGTGCAATTACGCCCCTGTTTCACTGCAAAAGTGCAATTACGCCCCTATTTTACCGCAGAAAGGTGATTACGCCCCTGGTTTGCTGCAAAAGAGTGAATTTTCCCTCCTGAACACCCAAAATCACCCCATTTGGATCCATTCAGCCTCTAAACCATCATTTAACCATTCCCAACCATTACCTCATCATCCCAAGCCTTCATTTTGTCACTTTAAACCTTCAAAAACCTCCATTTGTCCATTTTAAATCTCCATCTTATTATTCCAAAATTTTGTTCAACCATTCTAAATCCCCATACATTCTCCACAATTATCCTTAATCCCCCATTCACTCTAATATCTCCCTAATCCACCAATAATCTCTTACCATTTGCATCTCCAAACACCACCCATAACCAAACTGTCATAACCTTGTATTACAAAGTGGTTACCCAAATTGACCATAGCGCTTGAACTTGATTATTAGTCTTTAACTTCAACCCCAATCAATTTGCCTCCATCTTGAGGTGAATTCAGTGGTGTAAGTTATCATCTTCGACCCAATCAATCCATTCCTATCTTAAGGTGGATTATGTGTCGTAATCACCCTCTTAATCAATTAAAGCTCTTGGTTATTGAAGGTAACTTCCTTCAATCAAACTCAAGGTCTCCCTCTCATCTCTTACCATCCAATAGTCTAAATCCAATCCAGTCCAAATCAAATCCAATAAAATCCAATCCAATTTAATCTAATCCAATCAAATCCAATCAAATCAAATCTAATCAAATCAAATCCAATCAAATCCAATCCAATCCAATCCAATCCAATCCAATCCAATCCAAATCCAAGTCCAATCAAATCAAATCAAATCCAATCCAATCCAATCCAAAATCCAAGTCCAATCCAATCTAATCAAATCAAATCCAAGTCGAATCCAATCAAATCCAATCCAATCCAATCCAATCAAATCAAATCCAATCCAATCCAATATAATCCAAATCCAATCCAATCCAACCCAAATCAAATCCAATCAAAATCCAATCTGATCCAATATATATCCCAACAAAATCTGATCCAAATCAAAACCCCATCCAAATCACACCTTATCCAATCATAATCAAACCATTTGACAAAGTCATTAATCTGCTCATCCCGCATTTGCATGCCTGTTCAGACCTATTCACAGACAAAGAAAATGGCCGACCGTCAAGCTCAAAATACCCAAGCAAACAACCCTCAAGATCCCAAAAACACAATCAATGTCTCATCAGATCCTAACAAGGGTAGCAACGTCCCTCATGATCCTCATAATGGTACTTCATCAAATTCTAACACTGAGAACCAGAATAACTCGCCACATGGTGAAGAGAGTATGGTTAATCAACCTGAACTCACACTTGAGGAACATTTTAGTAATCCTGCCAATGTACAAATGACTGACCGTTTGCTTGAGAAACATGGGGAAGAAATATTGGCCCACCTAATTGAGAAGGGTGTTAAACCCCCCTCCAATGTTGACTGGTCCAAATACAGGGGTGCCCCATCTAATGTACTCCAAGGGTCCCAAAATGCACCAGAAGGTTCATACTTCTCCAATGTTCCTCCAGTTGAGGGATGGCATCAACCTGAATTTGGTAATGCCATTCTTTATCAAGTGAACTATCCCCCACACACTTTGACCTCAGCTATAGGAAGACCTCAAGTGCTTGATCCCAATGATCCTTTTGCTTATGGCATGCCACAAAATGTTCCACAACCTCTGCCATTAACATTAACCGCACCCCCTCCTTCCAACCAACCTCTAGTCAACATTGGGGGCACCTCCTTTTCCACATCGCTTCCGCCCCCTGGGACCACCAACATACCACCTCAATAGGTTCACCAATCTACCATTTTTCCTCAAATACCTCCACAAGCCACACCCTAGTTGAACATTCTGAGCGAAACCCAACAACCCCCTTTACAAAATATGCCTACGCAACCTCCGCCATCTCATCCGCAACAATTTATACACAATACTTTGGCCTCTTCACAACAACCATCCTACCAATCACAAGGCAATCCATGTCAACCTACTGCCCAAACCATATCTCCCTTTCTTGCATCCCTTTTGTGTCCAAAAGTTCAACCACAACATAATATCCCACCTCAGTCCATACAACACTCGACGCCACAACAACAACCTCCACAACACTACTACTATCATAATCAACAACAATTTCACCAACAACCGTTTTATGTGACTTCCCAACAATCACAACATAGCCAATACCCCCAATGCCAACAAACCAATGCACAACAATACCCTCAATACCAACAAACCAACACACAATGTCCTATCCAAGTTCCTCAACAACCTACCCCACACCTTCACCAAACAAATTCATATTATGCCCCACAACAACAACCCCCATATCAACAAAATCCCCCATCTTACCAGCAGGCCACGTCATCATCCAATCATCTGAACTCGTATTTCAACAATCTGACATCCTTTCAGCAAGATCCCTCATCTTTCTATCATCAATATCCCCCCAGCCCACCACCAGCTAGCTCGGATTTGTTGGAAATCAAAGCTGCACTTAAGGATCTTCAAGCTGGGGCTACAAAACAATCATTCAAATTTGAAGATATATGCCCATACCCGTTTGATCCCTCCATCTCATTGGTCCCATTTCCTAAACATTTTGAGATTCCAAAATTGGACAAATACAAGGGAGACAAAGACCTTAAGGCTCACTTGCAGGAGTTTTATTCACAGTGTCAAGAAGTCATGTACAGTGATAACTATCTTTTGTACTTGTTCCCATGAAGCTTAGCAAGCCATGCCCTAGATTGGTTCATGACTCTCGAAAAAGGGTCCATAAAAACTTTTGCAGAGTTATCAGAGAAGTTTGTATCCTACTTCTCTTTCAATTTGCAGAAGGATACAGAAACCTTAGATATCCTAAAAGAGAAACAACGTGATGGAGAAACCTTTACCAGCTACCTCCAACGGTGGCGTGCATTAGCTAGTCGAATGAAAAATCCTTTAAAAGAAAAAGATATGGTCACCCTTTTCGTGGAAAATTCTCATCCTGACATGGAACACAATTTTAGAGTACACTGTGTCACCACTTTCGCCGAGATAGTGGAAAAGGGACCTATCCTTGAACGTGCCCTTATTGCCAAAGGACACATCAAAATACACAGTCATGATAAAGAAAGGTCATTTGGAGATAAACCACGGTTCTGGAATAAGAACAAAAATGCAGTAAATGATGGAGTGATAGACAACAAACATGTCCAAATAGCTAATGCATCCCAAAAGCAACAACAGTCTATACCCAATGCCATATCTGTACCACAGGGGGCACCTCATCCCCCTCAACAGTCAAACCAAAATAATCGGGGGAACACCAAACGTCAATACGCCCAATTGTGTGAACCCCTGAGTGTTGTTTTTAATAAATTGTTACAAATCAATTACCCCATTGCATACCCTATCACCAAACCATTCGATGAGTGAAAACCTAAACTAGCATGGTTTAAGGAAAACGAGTACTGTGACTTCCATAAGATCAAGGGACACTCTCTGAATAAGTGTCAGGGTTTTAAAAATTATGTCCAAGATCTCATTGATCGAGGAGATATCAAGGTTGACCCTGCTCAACCTTCATCGTCCATTGCTCAACTGCAAATCTATCGAAACGCCTTCCCAAACCATGGTCAAGGCCTTAGCACCTCCAATAGTAATCCTCAAAATAACAGCACAAATAATGTGAATTACAAGAATGTGCCCTTCAATTATGAAGGTGTTATTCATTACATTGAGCAGGTGGAACCCCGAGTATCCATGATACACGTTAAAGCCAAGGATCCTCAATGTGTTCTAACCACACCACGAGCCCACATCACTGTCCCTGCAGCCTCTACACCCATCCTACCCACTCCTATAAACTCTCAATATAACATCCTTGATCACCTAAGGAAGATCCCCGCTCATATATCCATTTTGGATTTGCTTAAGTCTTCCCTGGTACATAAAGAGATCCTTAATAGAGCCTTGCAAGAGACCCACATACCAAATGACATCGACCCTGCACAATTCCAAGCTTTGGTGGGACACTTGGCTTTGTCTCATCACCTCCATTTCAGCCAAGATGATATGCCCAATATCGATGTCAATCACAACCATCCCCTACATATGGACGTCATAGTTGCCCTCCATAAAATAAAAATTGTCTTGGTAGATAATGGTTCTGCCCTCAATTTATGTATTTTGAAATTCATAAAACATGTAGGGTATACTCAAGCTAACCTAAGCAACCAGATAATTACAATCAAAGCTTATGACAATGCAGAGAGAAATTCAGAAGGAATCATCAGTCTTCCTATCCAAGTGGGACCTGTGCTCCAATATACTACCTGTCATGTCCTTGATCTGGACTTATCGTATAATCTCCTCCTTGTCCGCCCATGGCTCCATGCTATGCAAGCCGTCCCATCCACGTACCATCAATGCCTCAAATTCCCATTCAACGGACAGGAGGTCACCATCTATGCCGACCCCCAACCCTTTGAGTATTGTCGAGCTTTAGAAGCATCTTTTCCCCATTTACATTATTGTCCTAGGGTAGAAATGGGGGTATCCCAGTCGTCATCCTCCAATCCATCATCCACCATAATCACCACTCCATCCTTCGCCACTAATCCTTTAGTCACTAGAGTCCAGATCGTTGATAAAGGGTGTGGTGAGTATGAGATGCATACGGCTCTCAATGTAGCCACCATGCCACCATCACCACATGAATACGGTCAACCTTCACGTGCTACACAAAAGGAGGACAAGATCATCACCTTCAGCGGTAAAAACATTCCCACTACCACTTTCAGATCTCCGAGTGTCAAGGTTGATGCACTAGAGGAAGACATAAGTCAATGGGTCTACCAAGAAGAGCCTGAACCAAAAACTCCTCTAAAAAAATACTTTCAAGAAAAATATCCTTGGCCAACAAAGTTTATGGAAAAGCATAACTATCAAGGTAGAGGCTTAGATAAAGAGGAACAAGGGCGGTTGCAACCCATTGATACACCATAGTCACCAAAGAAGGTAGGAATTGGGTATGACAACAAATAGAAAAGCCTCACAACATCATCTAATACTTCTCATAGTATCACCATGGACGAAGGCTCATTGGCAGGCATACACAAGCAAGAATCCATCATACATGCATACGATGATGTCGATCACACTGACTTATCGTCCATGTTCGAATGCCTATCCATCTGAACCATCAACCTATCCCTTTGTCACCCTGAACTCATTGATTGGAACCTACATAACACCACACCTGTCAGTATGTCTGTGGACACGTACGTCAACCTTATGGGATTAGAGGAGGATGAGCACTCCAGTCGTAAAAATAAAAATAAGAAAGGTAAAAAGAGGTCTTCTAGTGAAAACCTCCCTGAGGAACTTCCTGACCTGGAAAAAGTAAAAATAAAGGATGCATCTGAAGGCGAAAACCTCGAAGAGGCGCCGGAAGATGGAGATGTTCATCTTCCCCTTATGGGAACTCAGCTATCTGCTAGATCATCTATCCTGATTGAAGAAACACAAGAAATTAATTTGGGAACTGCTGAAAGTCCGAAGATCACCTATGTAGCCAAGTCACTCTCTGAACAAGAGTATCCGGTCTTTGTACAACTACTCCAAGAAAGAATCATCAACCTTGCCTGGTCATACTCAGACATGCCAGGTTTAGACCTTGCTTTAGTGGTTCATCATTTAGACATTCGCCCAAAGGCCAAGCCCGTCAAGCAAAAACTCTGTAAGATGTATCCGCAAGTCACATTGTTGGTTAAGAAGGAATTGGAGAAGTTACTGGACGCAGGTTTTATCAAACCAATTGACTACTCCGAATGGATCTCAAATATAGTTCCAGTTGCCAAACCCAACGGGGACATACGGGTCTGCACGGATTTTAGGGATCTCAACAAAGCCTGCCCAAAAGATGACTTCCCTCTCCCTAATATTGACATGTTGGTTGACCTAATAGCGGGACATGAGATGTTGTCCCTTATGGAAGGCTTCTCCGGTTATAACCAGATTTGAATTGCACTTGAAGACGAACACAAAACTACCTTCACAACTCCTTGGGGCACCTTCTGTTACAATGTTATGCCCTTTGGTCTCAAGAACACGGGGGCAACGTATCAGAGAGCCATGACGGTTATCTTCCATGACCTTATCCATATCATCATGGAAGACTATGTTGATGACCTATTAGGGAAGTCCAAAACACGAGTAGAACATCCGGCCATCCTGAAGAAGATATTTGAGCGGTTAGAGCATTATAAGTTGCAGCTGAATCCGAAAAAGTGTGTCTTTGGGCTCACGTCAGGGAAATTGTTGGGCTTCATAGTTTCTCGTAGAGGTATTGAAGTTGATCCTCCCAAGGTAAAGGCTATTTTGGACATGCCACCTCCACGCAATTTAAAGCAGTTAAGGAGTCTCCAGGGAAAAATGCAGTCCATCCGTCGGTTGATAGCCCAGCTCGTAGATAAATGTCAGCCATTTACCCATCTTTTGAAGAAAGATTCCACCTTCCGATGGACTCCACAGTATCAAATGGGTTTTGATAAAATTAAGGAATATTTAGCTCATCCACCTATTTTGATGCCACCTATTCCGGGAAAGCCCCTCCTGCTTTATATCTCTGCTACCTCGGTCGCACTGGGGGCATTCTTGGCACAGCATGATGAGTCACTCAAGGAAAGGGCAATCTACTACATCAGCCAAACACTAGTTGGCTATGAGTTAAATTACTCTCCTATGGAAAAAGCTTGCCTAGCACTGGTCTTCAGTACGTAGAAACTTCGCCATTACATGCTCAGTTACCTAGTTGAGTTAATCGCTAAAATTGACCCCTTGAAGTATCTGTTATCTAGAACTACTTTGACTGGCCACATGGCCAAATGGGTCATGCTCCTCAGTGAATTTGACATAGATTATGTAGAGCGCAAAGCCATAAAAGGACAAGTTATTGCGGATCAATTGGCCGAAGCATCGTTGGCAGATGCTTACCCCTTAGACACTGAATTCCCAGATGAAGAAATCTACACAGTAACAGAAGCGCCAACTTGGACATTATACTTCGATGGCTCCTACACTCATAATGGATCGGGGGCAGGAATTCTATTAGTCACTCCTCAAGGTGACTACATCCCAAAATCATTCAGGATAGCATTTCCATGTACTAACAATATGGTAGAATACGAAGCTCTCCTCACTGCCCTTAGAATTGCAAAACAGTGGCACATAACACATTTGAAAGTCTTCGGGGATTCCCTACTGGTTATCAGACAAGTTAATAACGAATTCCTCACAAAGGATGATAAACTGTCACCCTATAAACGCATGGTGGATGATTTCCAAAAAATACTTCACCTCCATATAGTTTGACCAAATCCCTCGGGTGCAGAATAAAGCAGCAAATGCCATGGCCATGATTGGTTCTTTGATTGACATGCCCAAGGATCGAACAGAGTGTGAGTTTCTTGTCGAACAACTTTTAATCCCTGCATATGATGTTCCCGAAATTGACATGGTGTGCGATATTGTAGGTCCCGCCTCCCCGTGGTACCAAGACATATACACTTACCTCCGTGACAATACCATACCCCCAGAACTTACATGCAACCAACGTAAGTCCTTTATCCATCGTTCATCCCTATACATCATCATTGGTGATACGCTTTATCGTCGCAGGTATGATGGAATCCTCCTGAGATGTCTGAATGAGACCGAGTCCCAAATGGTACTAACGGAAGTACATGGTGGTATTTGTGGGGCTCACTCAAATGGTATGGATCTGGCCAAAAGGATCTTATGGGCGGGATATTATTGGCCTACACTAGAACACGATGCTTGCGAATTTGTAAAGAAATGCTTTCTGTGCCAACAGGATGCGGATTTGATCCACGCTCCAGCATAAGATCTTTAGCCTCTCCTAGCACCATGGCCATTTTCTCAATGGGGTTTCAACTTGATTGGTAAGATTCACCCACCCTCATCCGACGACCATACATTCATCATCACTACAACTAAGTACTTCACCAAATGGGTGGAAGCAATGCCACTCTCACAATTCACCGGTACTCAAATTTCTAAATTCATCCTCTACCATATTCTCTACAAATATGGTATCCCATCCACCATCATTTCTAATAACGGCAAGCTATTTAAAAACCAAGCCATGAAACACCTTTGTGATACCTTTCATATTCAGCACCGTTGGTCGACACCTTATTACCCTCAGGGTAATGGTCAGGAAAAAGCGACCAACAAGACCCTCATCTGCATCCTCAAAAAGGTTGTCAATAACACTAGATGAGATTAACACCTTCACATTAATCCCGCCCTCTGGGCCTACCGCACATCCATCCACACCCCAACAGGTGCCACCCCCTACTCCTTAGTGTACGGTGCTGAAGCCATCTTGCCAATCGAAGTTGAGCTCCTCTCATTGAGAATTTCTTTGAAGAACCTCATCAGCGAAGAAGATGCTCGCATTGCATGGCTCACATAGCTATAGTTACTAGATGAATGAAGAGTAAGAGCCTATGATCACCTACAAGTATACCAGAATCGGCTCAAGCATCATTACAATAAAAAGGTCCGTCCTAGGCAATTCCAGGTTGGTGAGCTTGTTCTCAAGGAAAACCGGCACACTCAGCAAAACCGTGACAAGAAAGGAAAATTTGAGGCAAACTGGCTAGGATCGTATATCATCACTGCCAAATATGGATCTGGAGCCTACAGGTTGACTACTATGGAAGGAGATCCCTTTGACGAACCTGTCAATATTCTCCATTTGAAAAGGTTCTACGCTTAAGTCCGCTTGATCTACCCTATCAAAAAATAAAAATAAAATTCAAAAAAATCAAAAAAATTCAAAAAAAAAAGAAAAATCAATAAAAAAATCAAAAAATTCAAAAATTCAAAAAATTCAAAAAATCCGTCCTATGGTGAAAACCACCTCTTGGTGGCACCTTGGATAAGTATGGATGGTAAAAACCTGGTAACAAGAGTCATCCATAGAGGGCTTAATCATTATCTACCTGACATCCTAGTTATTTTGGGCTTTCATCCGCACTATCATCCCCACCCACATCAGCCTAGGCTGTTTGGTATTTGTTGATTGAGCACTGGATGACCCACCTTACCTATCCCTCATCCTGAGCTTCTTTATGTCCCACTTTGAGCTTATATCATTTATTTCACTTTATCAGTTGGTCTGTGTCGTCATGTAGAACCACCCATTGTGTCGGTCTCCATCTAGGTCTCATCCTCCATGGTCTTTTTGTCGAACTACGTTGCCCCTGCGCTGTCACGTAGGCAAGGTTGATCACTTGATCTGCCCCTGGGGCATTTTTGGACCAACTTTGTTTTGGTCCTCCATCGCTTCATCTTCACCAGTCCCTTTTCACGTTCATCCATGGTCTTTTTATCGAACTATGTTGCCCCTGCGCTTTCACGTAAGCAAGGGTGGTCATTTGATCCTCCCCCGGGGCATTGGTCGGTCGCGTCTTGTGTGCATCATCGGTCACCATTGTCTTCTTTTCGCTTTATCCCTAGTCTTTTTCCATGAACTACGAGGGCTCTGCGCTTTCATGTAGGCAAGGCTAATCTTTGATCGGCCCCCAAGCCCCTCGCTCTTTAGGTTGTGTCTTGTCTCCTAGGTATTTGTGACATCAAGTTATGCCTTTATCTAGCTGGTCCTTCACAAACAAAACCCACTTGTACCAATGAATCTAATCAATTTTGAATATCCTTTATCATACTGATCTTTCCACTTAGAATCCATCATAGGTCTTAACAGGATACATCCCTCCTAAACAGACCTCATCGATTCCATCTATCCCCTGGATCCTATGGCAATGGACATTTGAAATTGATTGTGATCTGTTTGATGCTTTTGGTTTTTGTTTATCATTTGAGCTCCCTATTATCAATTTTCAAGGCCGCCATGATCCATCATATTATGGCATGTTTTGATTGGTCCACATAGGGGCATATCTTGATCTTTTCTTTTGTTATGTTTTCTTGGTTGTCCCACGTAGTACCCACCAAGATCCTCGAGGTCTTGTGTTATGTTGGGGCATCCTTTTGTGCTTGTGGTTATCTCAATACCAGACCCAAACAAAGCCTTTGTGACTTTGGGGTATCAAGATAGCCTTCTTGTCTGGCATGTTTGTCTCATGCATTCGACACTAATCTACCTCGGTCCTCCATACCTTGGTGAATCGTGTCTTATGCTATAGCAAAAACCAGTGCTCCAAATATGGCAACTTGAATTAGGATTGCATTTTCATAATCATTGCATTACATTCACCCTATGGTTTTGGTTGTGCAAATAATTTCCCCCATTCTTTTCCACTCTCTCCAGGATAATGATATTTTTTGACAGATGCTAAATGACATCCATCTTCACCATCACTACATATCCACCTCTCATTATCATGTCAGTTCTTATTGGCATTTATGGCCATCTGTTATTTCTTTTAAATTTACATCGCCACCTGCATCACATAGTGTTAGGTCCATATGCACATTGCCACCTGCATCACGAACTGTTAGACACAAAATACATCATATCCTACATATATAAAATACTCATACAAAATCCATCATATACATATACATACATGACAAATAAGTCCCCTAGGCATTCATATATATAACTCATCATAGATCCCATAAGTACACATAGCATATCACCATGCACATATCATATCACCATTCGCATCCATAAAATTATTCATATTCCATAAGTAATCCAATCATCCCCATAAACATCTCAATAAATCAATGCATACGCATAAGTAAAATTATCCATATTCCATAAATACATATATCTACTCATCCATATGAACATCTCATATCATAAACATAAACATAAATAAACCAACACATGAGCATAAATAAACCAATGCATCCATCCTCATAAACATATAGTACCATATACACATGCTTATAATCATCCATCATAAACAGAAACATACTACATGGTGTCAATACGAACTGTCTCATGTCCAAAATAATATAACATGTGTCCCATGTCCATCATACATATATCCCTCATATGACAAAGTACAAAACCCAGAGATATAGAACATCTCTGATCTCTGTCAATACATCCTACACAGTCCATCATGCATCTGTCAAAAACTCAGTAGCCTGTCACCTCCCAAATGAACTCCCCACATCTGATCTCTGTGGAGACTCAGGTCCTGCTCCTCTACATGGTGAGACACCTGGTGAATCACTGTAACCACGTGTCTGTGTCCCTAGTGACTGGGATGGCGCTGGCATCTGGGGTGCCTATTGAGTATACTGAAATATCTACTGAGACGGGTCTGGAACTGAATGATAGTATGCGGCCATCCAAAAATCTTGCCTCTCTCGCATTCTCCTCTCACTCTGCAACCTGTACCCGAGCGGAATTGCACTCCTACCGATATCTATCCCGATCCCTCGTAATCATCCTCCTCTCCTACTCCCAAGCCTCCTGGGATAAGCGTAACTGTGCCATCTCTGCCTCCATCCAATCCCTCACCCCCTCAGCAGCCACCGCCCTGGCTACTACGGCATCCTTCTCCCTCTGTAACCCATGCATATCTCCCCCTATCACACCACTGCCCCGCATAGACTACCAGTGTGCCACTACCACATCCCGCTCCCCCTACAGTATCTAAAGCCCATCATGATCCTGCACATACCCAGGTGTCCAAAGCCTATATTTTTGGGAAAAGTGTCATTAGGTTTTTGTTACTCTTCCACAAGTTTGTGTGGAGTCAGAATCATGAAATTCCAACTCATGGGAATTTTGTCATTAATGCTCTAATGTGTTATAAATGCTAGGAAAAAATGAAAAAATGTGTTATTGCCCCTAGGTGAAATTCTGCGACATTAAATTTTTTCCCCACTTTAGTGGGTTCAATTTTGGAAAAAATTAGCCTCACTAAAGTAGAGAGGAAAAATTTCACCTAAAATTTCAATTTTACATATTTGCGTGCCAAGAACAAGGGACCATAGAGGCCACCAAAGTTGAGCTAACCAATGCCGAAGGTTCCCCCAACATCTGAGCTCAACAAACAATGAAAAAATAGTTGTGAATTTTTTTCAAGACTTTAACTTGCAAAAATATTTTTTTTGGGTCAGCCATGAAAAATTGGAAGAAGCTACAATGGAGAGAGGAATGATCAATAAAAGGTCATCAATTATGAAGAAAAATATGATCAAAAGGCATCCTTATGCCCCCTATTGAGTTTTCCCCTAGCTTGGTGGGGTAAATTCAAGAGAAACTGGGGAACCACAAACTCTAGGGAAAATGGGGCTCGAGGGGCTTGTATATACCTAGGTGAGCCCCTAGAAGGGTCATTTTCACTATTCACTACAAGAAAATTGTTGAATTTTGTGAGAAAAATTAGCAAAATGCCTAGTAGGAGGGAGTACGAAGTGTCAAGGTTGGAGAAGCTACATGAGGACATCACTAAGGGTCATGAAGTGGACCAGGTAGGCCTCTAAGCCTCATTTTTTGTGAATTTTATCTTATTTTGAGAAATTTTCTAGTTAGCAAGGTGAGTTGGCGTCTATTTTTGGTGCTCACATCCAAAAAATGCATGGTCATCCATAGTCTACATTGAGGTCCTGAGTCCATGTTGTTGTCTGGGGGACATACTAGCATCCTTGAGGCAACCATGGTTATCAAGGACACATGCACAATGTGCAAACATTTGTGTAGTGTGCAGAGGTCTTGATTAATTTTTTGTTTTCATAATAAAACTCAATTTTTGGACTTAAATTTTTTCACTTTTTGTAGTACCTAGAGATTTAGAAGCATTAGGAAGGGTGAGCATTCCAACTCATTCGTGAGAAGAGGGATCGTCTATCGAATGGCAAGGTCACACATCTAGAGTAGGTTGGTCTTTGGCATGTATTCACCATGCCAAAGATGAGATATCACAAGAGGATGGCTACAACCCTGATGGAGCAGTGGGATGCCACCACATCATCTTTCAAGCTGCCTTGTGGGGAGATGGCCATCACGCTAGAGGATGTCTATCATATCCGTAGACTACCCATCCACAGATGGTGGGTGGCCCTGGATGATACCCGATTGATGTGGGAGTGGAGGGAGAGCATCCTCTATTGCTTAAGGAGGATAGATGATGATGATGGCACGAGCCACATATATATGCATTGGTACGACTAGGCAAGGACCACTGCACAGTTGCTGCACTGGCTTATGGTCATGACCATTGAATTCTAGATTACGATCGACGGGTGAGGCTCACACTTGCATGGGGGCCTCATCCATATGAGTAGAGAGATGGTCAAGCATTGGACAATTTTTTCTAGGGGCACAACATGTTGGTGCATCTATACTAGGAGTTAGGCCGATACGTTCACTATGAGTACCATAGCCCTATTGTGTGCATAGTTTGGCAAGTGTGGACCTTCACCCACCTCATGTTCACCTGACTAGTCGATTTTCCCTAATGATGACCATATCACATTCCCACAACACACTGGTACAATATGATAGGCTAGTGGAGATTCACCGATCTACACTTTTGGCAGCTATAGTTTGATATTGTTGTTGCGGATGACATTCGGTGGAGATCGTATCAATTTTTTCAATGGGTGGATGATGGAAGGTACTTGAGGAACCTAAGACGAGACATCTTTTTTTGATAGGCCATCACAATTATATCATACTAACTTACTCTTAGAGTTGGGTCATCCGACAACATGGCCATCCTTAGACTATTCCACTGAATGTTCCCACCTATACTAGGGCCTAAAGGAGTGCAGTGAGGGCCAGGGATCGCCCTCGCCCCTCTATTAATGATATTATCCCCTATGATGATGATGAGTCTGATCATGATCTTCCACCCATAGTAGTGACATATAATGTCAGGGTAGCTACTGATTTTGCATGGTGGTGGGAGAGGTATCTTCTTTCTCTTGTGTTTGGTGAGGGTGCCCCGAGAGGGGACATTGGTCCATAGGAGGATTTTCCTCCCCATCCCCCATAGGATAGATAGTGAGGACACTAGTAGGATGACAAAGAGGAGAGGGAATAGGAGGAGGAGGTGAAAACTTAGAGACCGATGTGGCAGAGGAGATTGCACCCCTAGCAGCTACCCCTATCTCTTTGGAACCACTAGCTCCTATTGTTCTAGCAACAATGACCTTGGTGTCACTAGGTGTGTCTACTGATACTGGTGGTGTGGGTCCTAGTGTTGCTCCTCACCCTGACCCTACATGGTAGCTAGGGGATCCAGGTATACATAGTACATTGTTTATGTTTTTATGCTTTTGATTTTTCTATTTATGATATATATATACATGCCATGCGATATGGATTCCTCTTTCTTTCTCTGTGGTTGCAGAGGATGCACAGGGATGGACTAGATTGATGGATCAATGTATTTTAGAGGTTTCCCCTGATGTGCAGATCTAGGGGATAGTTCTTGAGGCTTTTTATCTAGTATTTGTGGGATGACATGCCCCCACTTTTGAGCCAATAGCATGCCTAAGGACCGCCTATGAGGAGCGGGGTGCAGAGATAGTCCAATTGACTATGGAGCTAACTACCATTCAGGGATAGCGTGAACAACTATTGAGAGAGTTGTGGATGGTTCTTGACAGGAAAGATGCGACAGTGAGGAGGGCTGACACCACTGAGCATGTGCATGACACTCTCTAGAGTCATCTCAATGACCTCAATGGATAGTTGATAGCTATGATCCTAGTAGATACCCAACAATTGTGAGATGAGTTGAGGTAGGCGGAGCTGAATATATCCTCATTTCATGGAGAGATCAAAGGTATAAATGCAACTTTGTCTGTATCATGCTCACACTGATCTCACTCCATGACCATAGTACAACATCTCTCAAGGGTACCAGAGCAGTAGCCAACACTAGAGTTACAGGGTTAGAAGTAGATATCTAATAATTAAATGCAGATTTGATCAATAAAACCAAGAAATAAAATAAATAAAAAATTATATTAGAAACAAGACAATACAAAGAATTTAACATGGTTCACCCAATTCAGGCTACATCCACAAAACCATAGCCACCCAATGATTTTATTATCTAGTGTAAAACTTATTACAATCTCATGAATAATTTCCTTTTCTACATACTGTAACCCCCATCCCAACCCCTTATAACAAGCCTTTTAGAAGCTTCCATAAATTAGGGTTTTACAAAGTCATTTTTATTCTTTTTCGATGATTTTTCCTTTTTCACTAACGATGCAGATCAGTCACCACATACCAAATTTGATGGCTTTAGGAGCCATACGCCACAGTGATAGAGGTTCATGATTTTTTACATCTTTTTTGTAGCGAGATACATACACATACATATATACTTGAAGATATTTTGTATAGACATATATTCAACAACCACTATTTTTTTATAGTAGTTACCTAATACATGTACATGACATTTGATACATTCATGTGTGTATATATATATATGGATATATCAATTATGATATGATGGTATTGTCTATTTGGATGTGTGTGCTCTTTACTTTCATGTATGTTTATGCTATGGATGTTATATGATTATATGGAAGTATTCTTACATTAGATGCTAACATGATTTAATAAAAATAAATGGTTGTATATTAATTAAATACAATGATGATCCAATTTCCTTAGAAGTTGTAATGTGATGCAGGGACACATGGTGTAGCAAAATACATGTTTGTATCTCATACACACACATAGTAATATCACAACACAAATTATTTTTTATAATGTGTTAATGAAGAATGTCAATATATGTAGTTCTACTACCCTTTCATAGAGAGAACACCACACAAATGACACATGGAAAACTATGCATAGTATTGACGAAGATGCATCACATTAACAAGCTCTTTTAGAGGCATCCCATCCATAGAGGATAATCCATAGGCACCTGAACCATACACAAAGATCAAAATGTAAGGGACTAACCAGTTAGGACTAAATTTCCCTCTCTGATTAGGCGATGCATTTACATTTCACTAGTTCTCACAGACAACCAAGTCTCCTAGCTTAAAGGTCCTAAAAACACACTTTGATTATTTTATCTCAATAACGACCATTGATAAGCTTTAAGATGATTGAGGGCCTATAAACATCACTCATCGAGAATATCTAGATAATGCAAATTGTTCACTCAGTAGATTTCATCATCAATTAACCCTTTAAGGGAAACCCATAAGGATGGAATTGCCAGCTCTAAATGCATGATAGCTATGGCACCATACACAAGGTTTTAAGGTGTCATTCCTATCGCCATTTGGACACTTGTGCGATAGGCCCACAAAGCATACATTAATTGAATATTACAATCCTTACCATGCTTATTGATTGTTTTATGAAGAATGAGTTCAAGAGTTTTGTTAGACACTTCTGCTTGACTGTTGGATTGTAGATAATATAGTGTAGAAAACCTATGTTGGATATGGAACTTTTCCAAGAATTTCTTTACTTCCTTGTTCTTGAATGTTGCACCATTGTTAGAAATAAGTGTAGAAGGCAATCCAAAATGAGAAATAATTTTGTCCATGAGGAAACTATAGATACTTTCAACATTTGTGGATCAGAGTGGAAAAGCTTTGACCCATTTCGTAAAGTAATCTATTGTGGTAATAAAAAAGGTATGTCCATTGGAAGAAGGAAGTGATATCTTTCCAATAATATCCAACCCCCATTTTATGAATGGCCAAGGAGAGGTTTGGTTTTGTACTCTTGAGAAAGTATATGAATAAGATGGCTATTTTGTTGACATTGAAGGAACTTTTTTAAAAAATAGAGGGAATCTTGTTCCATTTTTTTCCAATAGTTTCCCATGTGTATTAATCATCTCACCAGGGATCTACCACCAAAATTTCCACCCTTAGAGCCCAAATGGTATTCCTTAAGGTCTAGGGGTATTTCTGCTTTAGTGAGACACCTAAGAAGCAAGTTGTTATAGGATTTTTGATAAAGAACATTGGATAAAATGACATAACGTGCTAAAATATTTTGTATACGAGTGCGATTATTTTTTGTTGCATCATCGGGAAAGTTTCTAGTCTTTCAGTAATTGTAGATATGAGAAAACCATTCCCATAAGTATATGTGAGAACACACAAGAGACTTAGATTCAGGTTGATTAGAAATTGCACGGGTTTGTAGGACTTGAACTACGAAATGGTATTCTTTCATATCCTCTTTTGAAGGCACCAAGGAAATAGCGCTTTCCATGGCATCGACAATCTATTTTCTCTCCAAGGGACACTGTCTATTGTGAAAGAGGAAAGATGTTTGAGCAATGATAAAGAAAAGTCTCAATGTCAGGACAACTTACTTTGTTTAGCTTGATAGGTTCCCATAATTTGATTCACAATAAGCTTAGAATAATCTAGTATACGAAGATGTTCGATTTTTAGAGTAATCATAGCATACAAGACAAAAATAAGAGCTTCGTACTCAGTGATGTTATTGGTTAAAGGAAAATATAATTGAAAGGATAGAGGTACTAGTCTACCTTCAAGGTATATCAAGACCACACCTATTCTAGAACTAGTATGACACCTCGATCCATTGAAATACATCTTCCATTAAAGGTCACAGTTAATTGTGAAAATATTTTTGTCAAGAAACAAGTCCAACCCAGGGAAGGAGCGAGATGAGGGAGCATTTTCCAATTGATCGGTAACTGGTTGACCCTTTATTGATTTCTACGTAATGAACTTTATATCAAACTCAAAAATCAACATAACCCACTTTGCTAATCTCCCAGCAAGGTTAGCACTAGAAAACAAATTCTTCAAGAGATATGTTTCCACTATGATGTGCATTTCAACATATGGAGAAGGTAGTGGCCCAGCTTCTATGTAGGGAATACAAGAGTGAGGCATTGCTTCTCCATGGAGGAATAATGAGTTTTGTAATTGACTAGAATGCAGTTGATGTAGTAGACCACTCTTTCTTTCCCTGTGTCACCATATTGATCCAACAAAGTTTCCAAAGCATATGGTGACACAACAAGGTAAAGAAAAAAGGGCATATCTTGCATAGCTAGAATCAACACGAGAGGATTGGCCAAATAAGATTTGATTGTCTCAAATGATTTCTAAAACTCCTCATCCCATATGAAGCGAATGCCCTTTTTCAATAAATGAGTGAAAGGAAGGGTATGATCTACCAACTGAGATATAAATCTACGAATCTCTTGGATCTTCCCTTTCAAACTTTGTAACTTAGTGATATTCTTAGTGGAGGCATGTCAACAATGGCATCAATTTTACATGTCAACTTTGATTCCATAGTGAGAGACTATGAACCCCAGAAGCTTGCCAACATCCACACTGATGACACACTTATGGGGATTGAGTGTCATCTTATAGAGTTGAAGCCTTTCAAAGATAAGATGAATTTTCTTCACATGATCTTGATGAGTTATTGATTTCACCAAGATGTCATCAACATGGTCTTCTAAGATCTTATGAATAAAATAATGAAATATTAGGGTCATTTCCTATTGGTAAGGTGCTCCTACATTCTTTAAACCAAAGGGCATGGCCACATAGAAGAAATTCCCCCAAAGGGTAGTGAAGGTTGTCTTTTATTGATCATCTAGGTTAATATGGATCTGATTGTAACCCAAGAAGCCATCCATAAAGGATAACAATGCATGGCTTGCAATCGAGTCCAAAATCATATCTATATTAGGTAATGGAAAATCATCCTTATGAGAAACCTTAATAAGATCTCAAAAGTCAATACATGTGTGAATGCGACCATCAGGCTTACTAACAAGGACTATGTTCAAAATCTAAGGGGAGTAGTCAATTGAACAGATAAAGCATGCTTTCAAAAACTTCTTTATCTTAGTCTTGACCATCAACACCACCCTGGGATTAATCTTTCAAATTTTCTGCTTAACCGACTTGGCATCAGGACATATGACTATGTTTTTAACCAATATAGACTCATCAATACTAGAAATATCCCCATACATCCAAGGGAAGATATTAGGATGATAATTTAAGATATCAGAGTGTTCATCTACTTCCTCTAAAGAGAGACACTTCCCTATCTTGATTACTTTTTCTAAAGATTTAGGATCCATAGGAACTTCAACAGTATCTCCTTTAAGGAGAGAATTGTAGTCCTCAGGATGAGATATAAGAATGTGATTGTTGATGTTAGATAGAGGGTCTTCCTCGTCAATAATCAAAAAAAATTCTCTAAAGTATGCTTGTCTGTGTAGGTGATATGAGAATCATTTCTTGTGATGATAAGGAGGCAATGTGGAATAGGAACCTATAAATTTCTGTAGTGCTTCATTGGAATAGAAGACATCTAAAGGGACTCTCTTGGCTTGTTCCCTTTATTCTATCAACTTAGGATGAACCAAGATCAATGGCT
Source organism: Sequoia sempervirens (assembly GCA_007258455.2). Classification (NCBI taxonomy): domain Eukaryota; kingdom Viridiplantae; phylum Streptophyta; class Pinopsida; order Cupressales; family Cupressaceae; genus Sequoia; species Sequoia sempervirens. Next base: position 149,846 of record VDFB02009659.1, on the reverse strand, counting down.
TAGCTAAAATTATGTTAACACTCCACCAAGGTTTTTGCATAGACTGTTCAACAAAGCATCCCAAACCTAGATTGCATTGTTGTGGCTTAAACTAGATAGGTACTTGAATTCCTTGTTTGATATGCCCTAGGCCTTTCTTCCCATAGCCATATTGAGAGGTGAGGTCATATCCAAATTTGTAACAAGTTTTCAAAAAAATTAGAGGTGGTTGTTCTATGTAGATTGTTTTATTCCACCAACAAATGTCAGATGTCTCTACGGGAGCACTCCCACCTTCTTTACTAGGTTCACAAACATTAACCTCCTTTGCTAGATTTGGATTACTTTCCTAGGTAGAGGAAGGAGTGGTCTCCTGAACAAGATCACACTTCTCTTCTCAAGTAGGAGTGTCATCCACCTGTGTCAGTAGTACCTAGAAATTCTATACCAGAGTGGCTTGCCTTGTATTCCATGATGAAGAATTCAGAGAAATCCAATGAAACCAAATCATCACCAAGGAAAGCATTTGATTGGGAGGATGAAGGGGAATATGGGGGAAAATTAGGATTTTCTAGTTTAGGTGGTTCATCTTTGTTAACACTCACTCTAGGAACTACTTCCATAGAGGGTATCGATGAAGAACATGCCATAGCATCAATAGTTAAAAATGGAATACAATTCTTGAGAGTGGATACAACTAAAGCATGATTGATAGCCACTAGCTCACAAAGGTGAATAGTTTCTAGATATGATTTAACTATAACCACCTATTTATTTGTGACAAAATCCAAATAATGGTGTAAAGTAAAAGTCACAACACCCATAGCATGAATCTAGGGTCTCCCCAAGAGAAGATTGTATGGTAATGGGCTAGGCATCACATAAACCAATGTAGGTAAGTTAACGAGGCCTAGCTACAAAGGTAGTATTATCGTACTTAGAACTTGGAAACCAATGTTATTGAACCCACAAATATACAAGGAAGAGGTTGCTAAAGAAGATGAATCAACATTAACTTTAGGAAATAAGTCCATACCAAAAACTTTGAGAGCTAAACCAGTGTCAATGAGAGTACTCCTAATACCGATATTATTAACATTAATTATAATCATCAAGGGATTCACTTGCTTCTGCACATCCGAAGGTGGGAGTTCTTGTAGATGGAACATAATATTCAATAAATCCACTTGAATGTGAGCCAACAACACATTAACATCCATAGGCCTAGCCTAGGAAGGCAAAAAAATCTTTTGCAAGGCTTCCTACAACATCTCTTCATAAATTGGAGTGGTTTGAAGCAAGTACCAAAGTGAGATCTTAGCCAAAGTAATACAAAGTTTCTCAACGAGATTGTAATCACCTGGTGCTTTGATTGTAGGCTTAGGTGCTGAAGGAAGGCTTGGTTGAGAAGGTGGTAAAGAAGTGGGAACTTGAGTGGGTTGTGATGTAGGAACAAAAGGTTGTTCATCTAAGTTTTGTTTATTTCTCCTTGTATTGTATGTATTTCCAACAACATTATAGGAAGTAGAGTCCGTAGCTTTCACAAACCTTGTATATAAATCCAACGAATCACTATGACATGAAATCCCATAGAAAGAATAGTTCTCCATAGGGGATGGTTCAGTCATGGTGATGTAGATGGAAGTTTTCTAAGGGCTTGGAGGAGCCACAGAGACCACAACCACATTTACAGACTCATCAACTTGTGAGGGGAGAGTTTTCTTAGAAGATTTACAGATAGGGGAGAGTGCTTCTAAGAAATCATCTAAAGCATCTTCCAACATATCAAAATATTCATCAGAAAAGGGGGTGTCATAAGCATGTAACATCACAAAAATGGATCTGATGCATTCATGTTGGGTTCACCAAAATGTGATATAAGAGGGATTTTCCACACACAAGTCTCTTCCTACTCAAGATATCACTAGGGAGTGAACTACTCTTATACACATCAAATTAAGCAAGCTAACGAAAATGTAGAAAATTATACTTCGAGTTGTGTTCTAAAGAAAATTTCCTTAGATCTTGAAAGAGTAAAACCCAAGATTTCTACCTCAGATGAGCAAGCTCTCGGCCAAAAGGTAGCAGCATCGTTTCAGGATGCTAGTTAGTGCACTATTGTGTAAAAGATGTGTTGATGTCCTCAACAACAGAGGGCTCAAGATTTCAAGCGAACTGAACCAGGTTTCACTTCTAAGCTTAGGTTTGGAATGTACTAAGTGAAATAAATGAATAGGAAGCTGAAAATATAAAATACACAAGGGGACTGGGAGGATAGAACTTACCTTTTGATGGACATTCAACCCTTTAATCCAAGCTCCACTTCAAACCTATACATAGAAGAAAAAGGGGGAAAGGTTGTGGCTGTATAGGGGTTTGCCTCAGTCAGACCCCCGTTTTGGTGTTCCCACCTCCATAGACAACCAAGTTGGAAAAGATTGTAAATGAAGTAAACAAAGCATGTGGTAAAATAAAAACTCACTTAGGAGTATAAATCGCACCATGAGATAGTAAATGAACAAAAAATGAGGGAAAGTGAAAGAAAGAGAGAGTGTTACCCATGGGCCTAGACCCTCTCTAGAGAAAATAGATGCATAGTTGAGTGCTTGCTTGAGAGATGGTGCTGCTAGAGGGACCTCAGTCCGACATGGCTTCTCTTGTGAGAGTACTTCTATCCAGGATGAAGAGAACTCAAGAATAGAGCAAATAACAAGAGAGATTGAATGAATGAATTCCAACCCCAAATGGGAGAAAGAAATGGGTTTTTAATGCATGCAAGGGTGGCAAAGATCCATTTCATCTTAAACCTAACTACTAGGACATGTGTCAAAAGAGTCAAGATTCTAGATTCACTATTTCAAACTTGGAAAACTACCAAGATGCTATTGTGCCATGCAGACATCCAAAGCCTAGATTTTTGAGAAATGTGTCGTCAGACTTTTATTGCTCTGCCACAAGTCTGCATGGAGTCAAAATTGTGAAATTACAAATCATGGGAATTTTTTTCATTAAAGCTCTAAGGTTTCATAAATGCTAGGAAAAAATGCAAAAAATGGAATTTTCCCTAGTTGAATTCTGCAACATTACTGTGGGTAATGAAAAACCATGTACCACCTATCCAAAAAAAAACATTCTAATTTTTTGGTGGTGGAACCAATGGATAGGAAACCTCTTCACATTGAGAATAATATTTGCATTTGTGTGTGGGTTAATGAATAATGAGAACAAATCTATTTTTTGTAATTTTTAGTTCTTTTACATCTTTATATGATAATTTATCTCTGTAGAAATTCCTAGCCGTTTGCCTCCTATCTTGCCAACTAGTTAATTTTTTGTTGATTGAATCTACATGTTTTAATATTTGTTTTAGTTAATTTGCAAGTTTTTTTCTTTCCATGGTTGAACTGTTTGGATTGTTCAACCTCATGGTTAACTCAATTTATTTTTTATTGTTTTCAATTTCAATCATTAAATTTTGTTGAGTTCCAAAAGGATGTTGAGGGATTGGTGGAGGAGATTGTTGTTGTGGTTGTTGAACTTGATAATTTTTTTGATGTTGTTGCTATGCCTGTTGAGGATTTTGTTCTTGTTGTTGTTGCTCTTGTTGAGGATTTTTAGGAGGGTTTTGAAGAGGGTTTGTAGGTTCAATATCATCTCCTACAAATTCAACAAATAAATATAAAAAAATACTTAAAACTAACAAATTCACAATAAAAAACAATCCTTACCTCCTCGACCTCCCTGTTGACATGGTAGCATCTTGGCAAAAAAGTACCAACAATTTGATGAAAAAATTGCAATATTCACTCCTCCTAGAATGCGAGCATGCAAAAGAAGGGATTTTGGCCGTGGGAAGAAAAAAGATAGTAATAAAGAAAATGAGTTTGATTTCCTTTTTTTTGCTTTTAATTTCTCATAATGTGATTGTGTTATAATGCGAGTGGATTATAATATGATCTCATTATGGCTTGGTGTGGCCTGACCTAAGCTCGAAAAACTAGGCCATAATGCGAGTGCATTATAACATGCTAGCGTTATGAGCTATTAGAACTTTTTTTAAAAATTGGCCACAAATTGGCCCCATAGCTTTTTGCACCTGCCCAAGGGATGTATGGATTTGGGGTTAGTATGTTCTTTGTTGGAATGGTTTTAGAGAGCTTGGAACTATCATCATTCCCCAAATACACATAGAACTAGAAGAATGACACAAAGAGAGTGAAAATAGAGAAAAACCTTTTAGGTGAACATGGAAGAGACATAGGGTGTCTCGATACCTTGTGTCATCCCAAAAAGTAAAACACAAGACAAATGAGAAAGATATAAAAAAAAGGAAAATGAAAAGGAAAAAGAAAATCCTTTTGGGTCAACATGGAAGAGACATGAATTTCTCGATGTCTTGTTTCATACCCAAAAGGAAAACAAAAGACAAATAAAAAAGATAAAGATAAAAACTAAAAGAGATGCATGACATAGAGAAGAATGAAGGTACGAATAGAGGAATGTAACTAACACTAGTACAAAAACAACAATATATGACTAAATAAACTACTAAAAATTGCATATAAATGACTAAGTTTGGTCACGTGACCATTAGTAGTTTATTGCCGGTCATTTATAACGTGACCAAATTTATGACTAAATTATTTTAGTCATTTATTGAGTCATTGAGTTAGTCATTGATTTGGTCATTTATTTGATCATTGATTTAGTCATTGATTTAGTCATTAATTTAGTCGTTAATTTAGTCATTGATTGTTGTTAATTGGTCATTTATCTAGTCATGGTAGTGATTTATTTAGTCATATATGCAGTCATTAATTTAGTCATATATTTAGTCAGTAATTTAGTCATTGATTGTTGTTCTAGTCATTTATTTAGTCATTACTTTTGTCATATATTTAGTCATTAATTTATTCATTACTTTAGTTATTACTTTAAACATATATTTAGTCATGTATTTAGTCATGTATTTAGTCATTAATGTAGTCATTACTTTAGTCATATATTTAGTCATTACAAATAAAATCTAACTTAATTAATCCTCACAAATTAATGAATATAAACTTCAAGTATCATAGATATTCAAATGTTGAAGAAGCGCCATGAAATGAAGAAGAAAATTCTTGAACAAATATGATTGATTAGACACAAACACAAACAAATTACAAATCAAGAGGATCCACAACTCAATATTTATGAGTGGAGAAAAAACCACTTTGAAAATTTACTTTATTAAACCTCATTGGCAAATCAAAATCTCATTGGTTACATTCAATGTGTCAGTGACACTGTACAACTTACAGACTCTATATAAACATAATACTCCTATTTTCATATACTTATACCGGTTTCCCCTTCCTTAACTACAGTCCTTTTAGAAGGGAAACAACTTCCTATAAGGGCTTGACCCATTTAATCCTCTTGCAAATCCACAACTTTTCTATCGCTATTAGTTTTGGCTCCTCCAAACTCTTCCTCATTGGTATTCACCTTTCATTTCTCCAATTTCGAGCTGCAACCTGAAAATAATGTTTCAAAATTTGCACATCAAAAACTCAGAAAATTCAAATAATACAGAGGATAAAATTCAAACATTTCATTTTCCTTTTCCAACTATGGCACCCTAAACTTAGGCACTAGGTATAATTTTTCCTAGTTATCTCTTACAATTTTTTAAAAGATGAATATATGCAAGACAACAAACAAATAGACAATATTCAATTAGTGATATAAAACTACCTTATTCCTGAACAATTGATCAATAGATTGATTATTGATTGTAAATTTGTAATTAATATGCTTGAAATTGTCCTTTCCTGTGTGTGAATTGGAGCTTTGGATGAGGACATGAACATCCATCAAAAGCATACTTGGAAGTATATTTTTATCACATACCACAATTCTCACATGAACTATAAAAAATGCATCATTATATTCTTAGATCATTTGAGTTTGGTCCATTGATAAAAATGAAAGCCTCAAATAGAGTAATCCAATCTGAAAACATACTGAACTATGATACAAATTAAATTACCCGGCTGATTTGGATCAGCATAAGGGAGTGAATGAACTCGCTTTCCACCTGTACTACCATTTGGAGCCACACGCTCAAAAGACACATCTATAAATTCTCCAGAGACCTGCACAAAGTAATTGTCATTCATATCTTCTCTACAAAAAATGCTAATGGATAGAAGTTAAAACTATGCTAGACCTATTACAGCTTTATACCACGGTTGTCAAATGCATTCCCCAACTCTAGGAAAACACCATACACCCAACTAAAAATTAACACATGCAAACATAATAAACATGAAATTTGCAGAGTTTGTGATATACTAAACAAGCTTCTGGTAAAAATAGCATTTAATATCACTGAAAATCCATATCACAGTCAGTGATCCATCATCAGGATTAAAGAAAAGTATCCTAATGATGGATCACAAAGTGTGATCTAGAACGTTGATGAAAGTAAATGTACAATTTTTTTTAGAAGAATCCTGTTATAAATGCAAACACATATTCAACCCATTTGGTCATATCTAGCAAGGGCATACATTACAAATAACCTATATATACTATAGATGCATTTATTAATTTTACTATTCTGAAATAAATCTGCACTAATGGTAAGCTCCAATGATAATTTCAGGCATTTAAAATGAAGGTGGCTATCACACTTTCCTCAACAGTTACTATACGTCATAATAGTTGCCCATTAGTGAGCAATGAAACTTGAGAATGGAGATCTTGTTAGTCCCGACCTATCTATAGCCGGAGACTAATGTTTTCGGTGCACAAGTTTTGCAATTAATCATTTCTCGGGAGTCGGTTAAAAAGCTTTAACCTATGGTGTGAATGAATTTCGCTATTAAAATGGAATTTTAGTTATTTTCACTAAATTTCCAGATTGGTTGATCCGTTTTTTTGCTGGGGTTTCAGTATTTTTCTATTTACAAATTTAAATAAAAAAGCAATCTTGTCACCAATCAGAAGCCAGCAGAAGGAAAAATTAAAATCAAGTCTAATGTTTCAGCTGGTCCAACGAAGGCGAGGAACAGGGTATCCACATGGGTTTGATCATGCCTTCTTTAGCAACATGTTTGACACCTTATAATACAGCTTTCTGGGCATGTGTATAGGCTAATTTGTTGGGGGTTTTCAGGGTGATTTGGTGCATTGTCTGTGTTCCCACATTTCACATTCATGCATACCACGACATCCCTTTAACTGGTTCTCAAATGGGCATGAAAATCTTGCTTGGCATTGAGAGGTATGAAATGACTCCTGCAATTAGCTGTGATTCAATGTATCTTGTTTCACTTGCATTTTTGGCAACTCTCTGCTCAATAAAATCTTTGATTCAATGTATCTTGTTAAATGGAATTTGCACTTGAAAATTTCTTGTTTCACATGCATTTTCTATAACTTCCTGTTCAATAAAATATATGGGCCATTCATCTTTAATATCATCCCACGGATTTTATCAGCATTCCCTGCAAAAGTTAAAGGTTAAATCTTTTGTACTAGATCATGGGCCTGATTCAGGTGAGAGCATACTTCTTTGAGGCATTTTGTTGAACTCATGCCTTTCTAGTTTCACTAATTTGGAGGAATTTGCAGATCACGTGCCTTTGTTTATGGATCCACATTTTTCATGCATGTCTAACAGGGCAGCTGCAACTATAACATCTGACAAAATCCCTTTTCCTATATGCTTTGATGGATGGCCATATCCTGTTCCAAAACTCCTATTTTAGCATACACATCTACCAGAGCAGTTGTCTTTATAATAGCCACTTGGTTGTCAATAAGTTGAGTTGGCTGAGGGGGATTAAGCTATAAAAATCCCTTATGCTATTTCTTGAATGGTTGATAACTACAACCAGTAAATGGGTGCTAAACTTTGTATTTAGCATAGACATTTTCTCTCTTGAATTATTTCCATCATACTCACATCAGAGGTATAGATTGATAGCTTGACCTATGAAACCACTTCCAGGAACACCAGTCAAAAGAGATGCTATAGGGATGAATTTTAATAGTACTGCTTCTGGATTGGTGGGCACTGTAAGAAGCCATTCACAATGTGATTGCAAAGATACCAGTCCTCCTCTCTTAGAGCATATTGCTATCAATCCCTGCACCAAAAAGAGTCAAGTCAATTGAAACTTGAAACAAAACAATTCAATAACATTATCACATTGTAATCAGAGCTGCTTGCCTTTCTTGCAGGAATCTTAAGTTCTTAAGCCTTTGTCCATAAAAAAACTAAATTCAAATCATATGCCATTATATTGCTGGAATATGTAGTTATCCCCATCTTTTCGCAAATGGAGTATAAGCCGTAATCAGTAATTACCCTATTTACTGGGCAAAAGGAGCTAAGGTTATGTAATTTACATTATATTATATGATTTAGACTCACATCCTTGCTTGATGCAGTTGAAAAGTTTTCCATGTGCAAAGGATTTGGTTGAAAGATATCTCTAAAAGCCTGAGGAACCTGAAGTAAATTAAGCATAAGTCATTGGCCCATAAAGATCTCGGCTATAGTAGATGCACGAGGCTAACATAATTTGAAATCTAGCATGCTTGAATAAAATTCTTACACTTTTTTACTTTCTCTATTTTTTGCATGCAGAGGTGTGAGACTACATGTCCCCTTAAACAATTGATTTGTATTTTCTAAATGCCTTTTGAATTCAGTTGGTCATATAGAAGCATAAATCTACAAAAAATCCCAATTAATCGTGATTTTTAAAAAATCTGCAGGTTGGACGATTTTTTCCCCGATTGTTTGAAAAAATCATTGACTTTTTGGTCAATGATTTCTTTCCGTTTCAAACTGCAAAATCTGCAAAAAAATGTGTTTAAAATCTGCAAAAAAACGTGAATAAAATCAAGCTGATTTTCGCACAAAAAAAACATGAGACCATGGCTTGTTGCTTATTATTATGCTTTGATAGATTTTTTCGAAGCATCCATAGCTTGTTTGAAAGCACTTGTTTTAGGCTTTAAGCCATAGCAGCAAGGCAATGAACTGTTTGATAAAATGCTTTGGTAGACATGTATGAAAAATGCAGTAGCATAGACAAGGCAGTGAACTGCTTGAAAAAAATGTCTCAAAGAAATGTAGTCTCATGGTGAAGGAATGCCATGACGAATGCCATGACAAGCAAATTGCTATGGATTGTCATGGCATTCCATCACCGTGAGACTGCATCTCTTTGAGGCATTTTTTCAAACAATTCACTGCCTTATCTATGTTATTGCTTACTAATATGCTTTGGTTGATTTTTTCCAAGCATCCATAGCTTGTTCAAAAGCACCTGTTTTAGGCTCTTAGCCATAGCATGAAGGTGTTGAACTATTTGATAAAATGCTTTGGTAGACATGTATGAAAAATGTGGTAGCATAGAAAACTGTCACCATCTGATATTTATGCAGTTGTTGTATGTTTTGTGCAATGTAATCAGCGATATGAATATAACCAACACAAATCTATTTTCTATAATTCATAGATTGAACTCTGTATTTTATTTTCTCTCAATGTCTGTATGCTATGGAAATGCCATTAATCTTTTTTAAAAAGTAGTTTCTGACTATTTTTGTTCAACATACTCCATTTCAAACATACTACCAAACCATTTGAGGCATTCTGTCAAACAGTTCATGTGTTTTTTTCTATGACTCCACTTTATGGCACGACAGGAAGGATACTGGCAAAGGTTAAGGAATTCAGCTTTACACTTGTCCTTTGTATTAGCTTGAAAGTTTCTAAAGCCTTTTCAACAAACCATTTTATGCATATCCTATTCCAAATCTTGCATTTTGGCACGAACTGGGAATATGTTGGCAGCGAGTCATGGCATTTGGGTTTCCACCTAATTGTATTTGCTTGAACATTTGAAAGAAATCCATTAGGTGCATATTCAGAAATCATTCGATTCCATGGAATGAAATATCTTTGGAGCGCTCTGTCAAATAATTCTGGTGCTTTGTCTATGATTCCATACTTTTCATGCTACACATCAGCCAATACACTTACTAATGTAACATTTCCAACTATATTATCTAATAAAAATATCCAATCATTATGCTTTGATTGTTGTCCATATTTCGTTTCAGCTCCCATTTAGGTGCAGGCACAAGGATGCTGGAAAAGGTTGGAAAATTGATATTACAATAGCCGATTGCATTTGCTTATGAGTTTTGAAAGTCTTTTTCAGCAAGTCCATTTTATACATATCCTATGTATGTCCATATTCTATTTCAACATTCTCATTTAGCATAGGCAAGTAGACGCTGGCATCTTTACACTTGCCAATTGCATTTGCTTAAAGGTTTCTAAAGCCCTTTCAACCAATCCATTACATTCAAATCCTACAGTTCATGCATTCTACAAAACCTCACTTCTCGAAGGCTATTCTGCAATTATGACATGCCAAGAAACCACAATTCTTTGAGGCATTTCAACATGGATGTAAATTAGGATGTTTGTAACCATACATTTCATAGAAACCCCTTCGTATTTCTTGTGCAAAGAAGATTCAAATCAAGTCTTTCTCCATGCATAATCGTCCAATTCTCCATTTCATGCCATTTCTAAAAATGGTTAACGCTCTGTTCCCTTTCTTTTTAAATGTTCACAAGTTAGGAATTTTTAAAATATAAGCAAGGTTAAAATTCACCCAAATGCATCAAATACAGGTTCAAATTTATTGAAATGCAAGTAAAATGGGTTAGAAATGTGAAAAAATTGAGCAACGCAGTTAGAATTTTGAAAAACTTGAGCAATGAGGTTAGGATTTACCCAAATGCAAGCATGTTGTGGTTTTGCATCTGAATTGCTTTATCAGGTTGCAGGAAATCATCCCTTCAAATGCAGGGAAGTAGAAGACAATGACCCTACTGCAAAATGGCTTGCACTTATTCGCCAAACATTGAACACAAACAAAAGTCAAAGTAGCAGTTTCACACATTGTAGCAGGGATGGGCCAACATCTTAGTCAGAACAACTTTACAGTTTTGATTCTGATTTAGGAGGTTCCCAAGTGCTGAAGCAATCATCATCAAAATTAATAAATACACTTGATAGGACATACAGGTCAATTTAGCCTCAAGGAGGTTAAATGTTATCATATCTCATTTCTAATGCATGTTTACAATCACAACTTAGCATAGCATTATAAAAATTTGGACAATCAGTTAAACATGGAGAATATATTTTAATACTGAACATCCATAAGAACAATCATCTAAACATATTTATTGACTTTTATAGTAGTAGTAGTACATACCATCCTGGCCTAAAGGATTTTAAATGTCGTCTCTTCTCATTTCATATATGTTTGTTCATAAATGTGGTGGAATGGATATCCACTAAGGTACTGGTTGTTATATGGATGAATTTGTGGTGTAAGATTATTTATGTGGGTGCTTTTAGCTTATACATATTGAAGTTTCTTTTCATGTGCATATCTCCATTATTTTCAATGAATTTCATGTTTTATGGTTCAGAATCATTCAAGCCCTATCAAATGCTTTGTTTGGTTGCCAAGCTTTTGGCCAACATTAACATAATACCTACATTAACTCTCTTGTCAAGGTTGATTGGTTTACCTTGGCTCTAATAACAAATGTGAATTTGTGAGACAATAAGACCAATTCTTAAAGATATCATGCACTTAACCATCCATCCACGCCCTCCTGAAGTCTTAGCACTCTAACAACCTTCTTTACTTGAGATCACCATAGAGTAGAAGAAACCCCTTAGGAACAAATGCTCACAGTTTGTTGTGTGTTTTACTTCAACATCAGAGTTTGTTCCAGATTTAGGCTAACGAATGGTGAAGACAATGGTGAAGATAATAGCAACAACCAAAAAGAAAACTGAAAAATAATCATAACACTATTTTCCCTACACCCAGACCTGCTTAAGGCAAGGGACTCCAGCTCACGCAGAGTGCTTGTCTAGAAGAAGTAACTGAATCAACTTCCTCTCCTGCTCGACCATACATCTGCCACTGCATCATTGCTTCAGCCCTCTCTTGCTTCATATTTTTTCGTACCTACGAGTAGTTGAACTCATTCTCTAAATCATCAACATCATCTTCTTCCTCATCACCTTCCACCCTTGGATTTCTTGTCAACAATAACAAAAAAACATGATAGAAAAGCTCCAGGAGTACAATGTCCAATTTCCATTATCTATTTTGTATTTTGCCAAAGTTGACTCTTGCATGTGTATAATCTTTCTGTAATATAGGATTTTAGATTCAAAAATATCAGAGAGCATCCATTGACCTTTTTGCCTTTTGTATCTAGTCTTGCACTGAGGACATGACTTGTTTCCTTCTTTACACTCATATTCATAGCAGGGTCTACAAACTAGAAATGCACATTCATTGCAGGCTACAAAGAGCTCCCCATCAGCTATCACCCCCACATTATCTCCACATATATGACACTTTTGGCCATCCAAATATTTTAGAGGCTTCGACTGCATGCACATGTCCACCTCTCATTAGGAACACAGTATAGACCTACCAATTTGACTAGATTGATATGCCTAACTAGGAAAAACTGATATTCCAATCTTCCATAACTCCAATATTTTATTTGTAAAGAAGCATTGGTTTATAAGATCCTCACAAAATGATTAAAACCACTACAAAAAAAAAAGAGCTCTGTGTGAGCTGGAGTCCCTACCTTAAGCAGTTCTAGGTGTATGGAAGATAAAACTTTGCACAAACTATTCTTGCAGTGATCTAGAAAAGTGAGAAGGTTCGTTGGAGATCTATCTTTTTTTGCTAATATAATCTTAGTCAATTTAAGAAGATACATTAAATAAACAAATAATGATGGCTTAAATACATGTAGATCAGAAGAGTTATTTTAAAAAGACTTCTTGAGTTTGCACAACAACACCCTCCTTTCAAAACTTCTTAGAAAGGGAACGCTGAAATAATAAGAACTGGATAGACCTCAAATTTAAATTTTATTTACCACTCAAAGCTAGTACAGTAGCATTGCATTGAACTGAATCCCTACATCAAACTAACTTTGTGAGATAATATTTTATGTAAGACACTTTGTAATAGGAAAGAAGATGCCTATACTTTAGAAACCAAGCAGAAAAACTTTGAAACATCATTAGATTTTGACCAGAGATTATGATTACTTTAGAGCTCTACCTATATGTATAACTGATATTAGTTAGTGCAAAAGTGAACATAAAAGAAACATTTTTTTAGATATGCCTATTTCACAAATCACAATTTCAATTGTCCTTTTGTATTTTGTAATTTTCCGGATATTATGATTTTATCTCAACAAAAATCACTGGCCCATTATGTGGTCCAATAGATAACAAATTGAGTTCATTCCATTTGATAATAGATGGCTAGAAAGGTTGTCAACCACATGATCATAGAGCCCCCTCAAGATACAGCACTCAAAACATCCACATATGGTAGAATTTAGAGATATGACAGCTTAAATAGAACAATCTATATGTTCACTAAAGAGAATTACTTGACAAATATTGCTTCTCGATCTTTCAAATTCCTACTATCAATAGTCTAACAACATATGTTCAAAAAAATTACATGTTCAAGAAATGTCAAATGGACAGAGAATTCCCTACTCAGAGGTCTAAAGCACTCACAAATGTGTTTCAAGTGCCCAAGTGCATGCCAATGAGAACAAATGTCACTTTTGAGTAAATTTCAAGTAAAATATGTGTTTAATAAGTAAAATAAGCACTTTTGAGTGTGAAAATGGTTCTAGCAAATCAAAAGACACTTTTGGTCACTTAAGTGAAAAGTGGAAGGGGTGTGTCAAACAAAGTGAAAGCTTTAGTTGAGGTAAAAGGAAAGGTAGTGAAGGGTCAAGGTATAGGAATAGTCCTCAAGTTTCCAAGACACATCTTGATAAAGGAAAAGGTACTTGAAGGAAATATCAAGTCAAGAAAAGGTACACAAGTGATTCCAAGCATGCCAAAGAGAGAGAATGTCCTACTTGGAGGTCTACAACACTCAAAAAATGTCTTTCAAGTGCCCAAGTGCATGCCAATGTAAGAAGCTACCCTGTTCTATACTAATTTTTTTCTGATTTTGCCCACTCAGCTGATAGGGCATTTCGTCAAACAGTTTGCTTGTATAGTTTTCTGAGTTGTTTCTAGTTGGTTTCCCATACTCGAGTGATTGTTTACATTGCATTCCACACATAGGCTATTCTCTGGAGAATTTTCACCGGCTCCTTGTCTTAATTTTTGCACAATCCACTTACCATTCGAGTGCCCAGCTTCAATATACCTTTTCAGATTGGGCCCTTGGGTTCTAAAATTTCCCTCCAAGTATTTAAAAATACTTGCTTTTCTTTTTTAAATATTTTAAAAGACTTTTATTTTGTACTAGTGTTTAAAACACCTTTTTATTTTAATTATAAGAATACTATTAATTTTCCCTTAAAATTAGAAACAGTCAGCCCAACTTAAAAGATATTAATTATTTTAATCCAAAAACATAGACACGACACTAACAGTTAATTGTATATATTGCAAAAAGCTAGAGGTTGTGATCTCAGGTTTTGGGGTTTTTGTCTAATCTCTGTTATAGAGAGCTTCTCCTTCCAATTTGAACAGAGCTTTATCTACACATGCTTTTCCATTTGTGTTGCACCAAAAGGGGCAAATTAAAGTGTTGACATTATGCAGTTCTATTTTAATAATGTTTGCAGATGGTGTCTTCCACCATTTGTCATCTTTGAAGCCCTTCATACTTTTCTAAATGTCTGTTTACATACCATTCAGCCTCCACATGGATTTATCTTCACTTATGATCTTTTTGAGAGATTCAAGGGCAACATCATCAGGATATGTACTATAAGTTCCATTCTTGCAGGACTTCTCTGAACAAATACTTTACAAAATTCAGTCTTCAAATTTGTTCATTATTTCAGTAGATTTTGACTTTGACATATATGTCCTGATTCTGACCAGGCCATTCTTCCATGAATTTTGATCAATCTTCTCCATCTTTTTATCTATCAATCTTCTATTAAAATTATGTGTGAAATCAATAATTCATTAATGTTTATTTGAGTGTCTCCACACATACTCAGTGCAATCTTTTGTTGACCTTAAAGCACAGTGAACTCTTCATAACAGAATATCTTCATAGCCGGACTGTGGACACCCATATTACATTTTTGTAAATACTTGAGTATAATTCTACATGGATCTCTAGCAAATAGAATTACTGATGTTTATAAACTGCAGAGGCCACATTCACAACTTATTTTGCAGATCATTAAATCCATGAAAAAAGCAACTTTGAATACAATAATTTCCTTATGAAAAATTTAAAAGTTTCCCGTTCTCAAACCCCAGAAAATTCTTACAGAAAAAAATCATCTGTCTTCAGTGGCCAGCTTTCATTGGCTGCATGTTTTTGTAAAGTGTAGATTGTTGGAGTGGAGTAAACGGCATTCACACGGCCATCCTGAACAAAGATCAAACATGTGGAGGATATAAGATGCTGATCAAGACAAAAGGACCTTAAATATTTCAACTGAAATAATTTGAAACTGGTTTTGTCTTTAGCATCACTCCCAAGCAGAACACTAGTGCATAAATATGTGTATTATAATACTATGCCTAATCACATGCCAATCCAAAAAATTCAGTCCAATGCGAAAATACTTTCTATATCATGCCAAAATTCAGTATACTTCATTAAAATGGAATCAAAGAACAAATAGACAAAGAGACAGATAGACCTAATTCACAATAGGGTGGCATTCAAAAGAATAATACACAATAGACAAAAAAATCTAATTCCTTGTTTTGGTATCCTTAAACAACAAGACACATAAATAGAAATAATTCAATGTAGGGGTCCCTCCAAAATACAAACCAGTAAAAGATTTAAGTGATTGACCCATCTACATTGATCAATACACAAAGAAAATCATTATAAATAAAAAAATTCTGCAATTGAAAACAAAAAAACTAGAAGAGTAAAACATTAGGCAAATGACCCACAAAAACATACATACCAAGAAAGCACATTAGGCAGATGATCCACAAAAATATAAATACCAAGAAAGCTATGAAGGAAAACTGAAGCTCTCCAAGACGCAACTCTTCAGATCCTCCATATTTCTGTTCCAAAAGCATGTCCAGTAGTTGTGTCTGAAAAACAAAAAAAGAAGTTATAAACAGAGATATATGGCTGAGACAGGGAGCATGCTATAGTGAGAATTGTTTCTATGGTAGTTACTAGGAAGAGATAATCTACATATGTGTTATTGCAGAGTATAATGATGGACATTTTCTACCCATATGAATAGTCATTTTTCAAGGAAAACAATCATTCTTCACCTAGTGAGTCCTCGTTGACGAGGGTTTTAGAGTATGTTTTTAAAATGAAAATTACGGCCAAGATCCTAATACTGAGCACATTTAGGTTTTAACATTAAGGCATCCTTTACTTGCGGATTTTGTTGCTTTCCTCGCCACTATTGGTTTCAGCTCCTCCAAACTCTTCCTCACTGGTTTTGACCTTTTACTTCTATGATTTGGCGAGCTGCAGCTTGGAAATAAGGTCCCAACGAGGGTTTTAGAATCCCTCAGAACAATGGCTTTCCCAAACCCCATTAGACATTCAGTGTGTTCATTAAAATGAAAATTATGGCAGGGAGTCTCAAAATTATGGCCAAGATTTTCCCGCCTATTATGCTCGACCATTAGGGTACAAAATTAAATAAATAGATATTATTAAATATATTATAATATTATATTATATTATATTATACAATACTATATAATATTAAATATATTATAATATAATATAATATTATATTAATATATTATATTATATTATAAATATATTATATTATTATATTATTATATAATATTAAATACATTATAATATAAATATAATATTATAATATTAATAATATATTATTATTATATCAGTATTTTAAAAAAAGTAATGCTTAAAAAGCGAACATGTGCGAGGGAAGCCCTGGCTCAAATGTGAGATGTTGTGTGGGTCAATTTGAGGTGTTTGTGGGTGGGAAGACGTTGCAGAATGGTGGCAAATGTTTGACCTTGGCCAAAGGTAAGAGGAATGCTAGGAAGGGTGGTGGTAGCACAGGAAATGCTAATGGAAAAAAATGATACTTGTTGCACTCAGGATCATTGCAGGAGTCTATTCCACTAGTTCCTTTCCCTCCCCCCCCTCTCGTCTTTGATCCTTTGGGTTGTGCTCAAGATGGGATGATTGTTGCTTGCTCAATGCCCTCTTGTTTAGATCAAGAAACCCTAGTGGCATGCAAAAATAGAGCACACCCTTATCACAAGTGTAGTGCTTTTTGTTTGGAGAAAATTCAACGAGATAACCCTAACCCTATCCCCCCTAATCCGCTATTGATTCAACCATCTTCCCCCATCATGGAGCCCCCTATCCAAAATGATGACTCTCATTTTTCTATTGGTGATTTGGATGTGGTGCTCTTAGACTTTCTGAAGGACTTTCATATTTTAGATGACTGTATCAAGGCCATTGCTACGAACTTCAGAAATCGTTCTTTGATTCTGAGGATTTTGTGGAAGAGACCTTTCTTCAACTCAATCCTTGACTGGGCTAAATCAACCTGGAGCGGTTTGGCTCCTCTTGTGATTGAAGCTCTAGATTTTGGGTTTTTTATTTTTACTTTTAAGTTTGTTGTGGACTGCAAGTTTGTGACTCATGAAGGCCCATGGTTTTTTAGGTAATCGAGTATCTTTCTTACTCCCTGGACCCCCTTTTTTGATCCAGCCAATGCCAAAATTACAAAAGTTCCCATATGGATTAGACTTTACAATCTACCCTTGGTTATGCAGAATGTTGATCTCATCAATAGTCTAATTAATCAAGTTGGAATCTTTGTCAAGTTAGACTCGGAAGAGGTGTTTTCTTCATGTAGGTATATCAGGATTTGTGCCATGGTAGACATCTCCAAACCTCTTTCCCACTCTATTTTGATTCACTCTAGCTTTGGCACTTGGACTTAGTTTTTAAACTATGAGGGTCTTCCATTTAGATGCTTTCTCTGCAATAAGTTGGGTCACAAAGTTGAAGCTTGCACTCTCCAGTGGTCGCCTAACACTAGGCATATTTGTCTCAAAAAATGGGTTAAGAAGTTTGGGTCTCCGTATGCTGATTTCATTTGGAAAAATCATGGCAAGTTTGTGATTGCTCAATTTGATCTGGAGCCTGATCTAGTGCAACCTCTGTTGTCCTCACTCTCTCCTGTTATTCCTGCTAACAAAAATTTGAAAGAATTTCTTTTTGAGGTTGAGGATGTGGGTTCTGAATATGAAGGTACCTTTCCTTTCATGGAGGGTTTGGATGATGTACAGCCTAATTATTTTGAACAAGACATAATTGAGGCTCCCCCAAGGAAATGTGGGTTAGCTCAAACTGTGAGCAACAAGTCCAAGCCAGATTGTGGAGCTCCAAAGAAAAAAGGATGACAGTCAAAGGCTAAAAAATTACACATTGAGGGAAGGGAAGTTGTTGATGATTGTTCCCAGTGGACTATGGAAGCTCTCCTTTTATGAAATAATAAAAGAATTTAGAATTGTTTTGGGTTGTATGCTTTGTGTTGTCTACCTTCCGTGGCAACTGATTTTCTTGTAGATTTGGAGTTTTGGTTCTTCTCTTTCAGCTCCTTCTCGGATCTTTTGTTTCTTTTGGGACTCTTCTAGGTCTTCTACACTGCTTTGTTATCCTTGCATGGCAGGCTTGATGTAACTTGTATTCTTTTATGTTTTAATAAATTGATGCAACTTTTGTTGTATTTTAAGGATCAATATATATATATATATATATATATATATATATATATATATATATATATATATATATATATATATATATATATATATATATATTATATTATAATACCACCCACTCCCTCAATTCAATTTTTTTTAATTATCCAATTTAATTAAGAATTTTGTCATATTTATCAAAATGGCTTCAAATCATAGCTAAAAACATTAATGATTCATTAACATAATGAGTAATAAAATTTAAATCTAATGTAAATGTTAATTTTTTTTATAAAATATGTGAAGGCCTTAAGATTGCATCGAGAGGTAATTCCTTTCACACAATAGGTATTTTTCATGCACCAAGCAACCTAGGTGTCCAAATGGCCCACTTAGGTAGGGGTCCCATGAGGTGAGCTTAAGCTCTGTGGATTATGATCAAATTTGAAAGAAAAAAAATAGAGGAGTAATAATCATTTATTTAGTCATTTTTATTTGTCTGATATTAGTCATTTATTTAGTCATTTAGTTGTGATTTTACTCGATGACCAAATTAGTCACTTATAAATGACCAAATTAGTCATTTATTTGTCAAATTCTACTAGTGTTAGTCACATGACTAAAATTTTTAGACACGTGACTAAAAGTTTTAGTCACGTAGTCATTTATTTGCCAAATTCTACTAGTGTAAGAGATAGAAACCATAAAAAAAAACATCACACGGGATCACATTATGTGCATACAATCACAAAAAATAAAATGAAAAGGAAATAAATAATGCAAAAGGCTAGTAAGGAAAATGTGAGTCAACCCATGAGCAAGTCATCCACCTCCCAATATCAGTTTGTATAAGTGAAAGGTGAATAATGAACCTAAGGGACAATGAAAAATGCATTACTAAGATAAGGCTATCAAAATTCTTGCTTCCACTAAGTGCGAGGAAATAATGAGCCAAGGTAGGTGATGGGAAAGGTCATGTAATAGTGATAATAGAATGTTCTACAACTATTACATGAAAAAGAGGTAGAGACAGTTTAAGCTATGCAATCACTCGATGGAAATAATTTCCATCGAATGTGAAAGTTTTTCAATACTAACTAGAATGCACGAAACTCATCAGTACTATGTTTGAGAGTTTTGTGGTATCAACAATGTGGGACTTTTGTATCTTTAGGATATATAGAACTAGTCTATTTTTCATTGGTGGAAATGTTATTAGTTCTTTGTTCAAAATAAATTGTAGTTTCATTTCACTTTCAAGTGGTGGAAAAGGAAAATTTAGTTTTTGTAACTTGTAAGGCCTTTTTCATTTGCTAGATTCACCAATTTCTTGAATTGAATGCAGAGGAGGGGGACCTAAGGTGGTCCTCTCATCCTTTTCATCATTATGAGTCATTGGTTGTTCTCTAGGAAGAGGGATATTAATATTGGGAGGGGACTCAAAGATCACCGTACCATCACATTGAAGCCTTAGATATTCTCTAGGAGGCTTTCTGTTATGAGAGGGATCCTAATGTCCTAACCCCTATGTTCTTTCATTAATTAGTGTTTGTTCTAGGATTTGATGGATCTCATGTTTACTTGTATCACATCCTTGTTTACTCAATATTGTGAATCCTTTTCCATATATTTCTTCAAGATTGGTGGGAGTGTTTGTTACTTTGTTATCATAGAATGGTTGTGTTTGATTGTCTAGAGGAACTAGGTTCAACTTTTGTTTCAGGATGTAAGTAACCAAACATCTCAAGAGGTGGTATTGTAGGAGGATTTGGTTGTACTATGGATGGGTAAAATGATGCATTAGCTTCTAAGTTGTCAAGAAAATTGTTTAGGAACATATTCATGTTGTCATCATCTTCTCTAATGATGCCAACATCACAAGGAGGACATGCATTAGGAGTTGAGTGAGCATGAGTGAATTCAATTTCATTAGGGTTATCCAAACGAACAACTTGAAACATCCACTAGGGACTTTAATGACATCTAAAGCTTGTTAAAGCACATATCCATGATGCAAATTTCAGATTCTAGACTATGCAACAATGTTGTAGATGCAATTTTGATTTTAAGCAATTCACAAGATGAATGAAATTAAGCAATGAATTGAATGAAACAAAAAGTATGCAAAATAAAATAGAAAGGTAACAAAAAAAAACAAGAACTCAGAAAATGAAGTTTAAATGCTATAAAATGTAGTGCAAAATATGCAGAGGGATTGATTCACCCAAGGTGGCAAATGAGTCCCAGTGATGATTTTTTTGAAAATTTTCAAAAATTTTGAATTGAATTTTATGTTTTTTATGTTTTCTAAGCTATTTATAAGATACAAATGAAAACTTTGATTAAATGCAAAAATGCAAGATAAATGATCTTTTACTAATGCAAAATTTGAAACCATAGAATGCAAATTAACCAATGCAAAACTTAATGTAATGATAATGTAGGCTAAATCTATGATGTAAATGCACTTCAAATAAGAATTATGATGCTCTATATGCAGGTTCATCAAAATGAGATCATGAAAATTGTGGGACTCTCTTCCGCCTTTATGGTTTTTGACCTAAAAGGAGAGAGGCAATGTTCACACTTCACTCATGAAGAAACCCTTGAAATCTTAAGATATATATATATATATATATATATATATATATATATATATATATATTGATTGAAAGAGGGATATCCTAAGGGCTAAATGAAATCTTATGGGGGTTCACCACTAAGTTTAGACTTGGAAAAGATAATGCAGTGCTAGTTGCAATGCAAAACCCTAGTTGAATGCAAACTAACTCTAAATGACCTAGAAAGATGAAAAAATGCAACAAAATGCTATGAAATAGAAAGTATGCACTTGGGAGACTGGAGAAGGAAGAATGTAGATATGGAATTCTAGAAAATATGTTGTTAATGCTGACTGAGACTCATCCACCAAGCTAGGAGAATCAGTTCTACTTCTAGGAAAATGTGCAAATATAGGTTTCAGCCAAAAGGGTATCAAGATCTGTAAAAATATTTATTAGGCATGAATAGTGGGACTCATTCATTGCTTGTGGTGAATTAGTCCAATTCTTTTTTAGAAGTTTAGAAACTAATTCTATTCCTCTTAGTTTTCTCTGCTCTTTTTGACTAGTTTCTAAAACTGAAACTACAAATTTCCACCTATAGGTCTTCTCCAAGTTCCTCCAAGGCTTGATGATAACTTTAGGGATTTGAAAAAATTTCTCCAACTTTTCTCCTTGAAAAATATTCAACCTATCCCTACAAATCACACACAAGGAGAGGGAAAAATGTTGTGGGGTTAGTGAATAGGGGTTTTCCTTGGTGAAATACCTTGTTCATAATTAAACCTTGAAATGAAAGAAAATATTAATAGAGAATGATGAATGAACAAATAGCAATGTTGCAACTCAACAAAACCTAGCAATAAGGTGCTAAAAATATGCTTGAAATGGCTACAATGGATGTGGTTCTTGACTCTTGCTTGAATCATATACTCTACATCACAATTGTTAGAACAATAACAAACATGAAGAATGCAATCTTTGACATGATGATTAACACTTGAAGAATTCTCTAAAATGCTTGATAATCTGCCCTTGAAATTATCTTGAATGATCTTGCGAATTCTTGAATGCTATATGACTTGTAAACTTGCTATGTGAGAGTATGAGTGAAGGAACCTTGTATTTACACCCAATTATGCAAGAACTCCTAAAATTACAACACTACAAGTTGACATCAGATCTAGAAGAATAAAATCCCACCAAAAATTTGAATTAAATTTGAATTTGGGCCATATGGGACTCATTTTCCCAAGGCAGAGAATGAGTTCCATCAAACATAATGTATGGGACCAAAATCCAAAAATTCTTAGAAATGTGTAAAAAACCAGGTCGGGGCCAAAAGATCCAATTGGAACCCATTTTCCCAATGTGGTGAATGAGCCCCAGATTCCTAAATTTAGGCCACACAAGCCAAAAACACTAGAATAATGATTGGTTACTAATTGGTTTTGGGATTATTCTTGAAAAGATGCAATAAATGAGGCTTCTGGACGCAAAATAGGGCCAATTAAAGAATAAGAAATCCCAATTATTAATGACAAGCCTAGAGAAATGTGAAATTGAGTTACAACACTTTACAACACTCCAAATAAGGAAAGATTAAGGTTTATTTTGATTAAAATTATGTTTATTATGCTTGGTAAAGTGATAAAATCCTAGAAAAGTGTGAAAGTGAGTTACAACACATCACAACACTTTAGCAAGGCATCATTAAATTCTATTAGTTCACAAGGGCCCAAGACCTAATGTGAATGTGTTATCCACATTACAACACTAAATCAAGGAAACACTAAGCCGAAATCCACAAGGAGGGCCCAAACAAGTGTAGAAATGGAAAGGGATACATTTTTCTACACTACATGATGATGGTTTTGATGATTAGATTGTGATAATGGATAAGAATGAGAGGATGAGGGTAATAGAATATTTTTTGGATGAAAATTATGTTAAGGGTTGATGATGTAGGTGAAAATATGGTTGAGGAAGGGTCTCCCAGGTCTCCTATAGGTCTAGAAAGGCCAAGATTACAAATTAAGGTCTCAAGATGATCAAATAGAAGTGAAATGATAGAGGTACATATTCAAGTGACATAGGCACCACTCTATGAAACATAGGCACAACTTTGTGAAATAGAGGCACCTTTATGTGGAACAGAGGTTTAATTTCATAGAAAACTATGTAGAGGCACCTTAGAATGATGTACAGGTGTCACGGGATGATATAGAAGCACAATTTGATAGTTTGAGATGGATTTTGATTATTTTTGGCAAGAGATAATTTAAAAATAAGACATAATGGCTAACTTGACTTTTAAGGTGATATGGATATTTTTGAGAAATGTATGTTGAGTGGCTTCACTAGTTTTACACATGAAAATGTGTCAAGCACGATATCAAAACCCTATATTTAGTCAAGTAAGTTTGTCAACTCAAAGTAGGCCCACATAACAAAGGTATAATACCTTCAAATAAATGGGTAAATAGGGTATGCAAAGGTCATGTACCACCTTTATACCCCTTAAATTAGAAGGAAAAGGCTCTACCAAGGAATATGTGTCACCTCAACAAGAGAAAGTTCATACAATGAGTAACTTTGGTCATGATATTGTACCCTAAAATATAGTAAGGAATGAATAATGGTATTAACAAGGTTCTTAGTGGATATGTGAATGGTGAGCTCATTTGATAGTTCCTGAGATTAGGAGGGTCTCTCCTTTTCTCATCACCAAATGAGTCTCAATAGACCAAGGGTCTTGTGGATTCGCTTGAACAATGTTAACTACACTTTGAGATATACATTTCACTCCCACCCTTTATATACCCCACCAAAAGATATGGTTGAGATAATCTTGAGGTGTTCAAATCCTCAAGAAGGCCTCCTAATAGGAAAGACTATACTAGGTATTTTTGGTCACCCAATATCACATCAAACACAAGGGGGAAGCTAAAACAAAGGAAAATGGAGGGTTGCTTTATGGTCTAGGAAATATAACAATGCATTTCACCATCATTCCATTGAAGGGAAACCCTGTGCATCTCAATCTAAAGTATGCAAAGGAGAAAGAGATATTGTAATAGGGTTTTCCCTAGGGTCTAATTGTAAACTAAAGAGGGGTTCACTACCAAGCTAGGGCTTGGAAAGACCAAAGAAATGTAAGACCTAATGCCTAAACCTAATGTAAAGAAATACTTCACTAAATGACCTAGAAAAGCATGTAAAACAGAATAGAAAGATGAGAGATGAAAGTTGTGCACCTAGAAACATGAAGAGGACTAGATGAAGCTCTAAAATTCTTAAAAAACTAAATTTAAAGCTGACTAGGACTCATACGCCATACTAGGAAATTTTTTCTATGAAAATTAGGGTTTCTTGGGAGGAATAGGTTTCTGGTAGTGTAGATTCAAGATCTATAAAAATCTAGAAATTTTCCTATACTAGGACTCATACACTAGAAGTGGTGTACCAATCAAGTTAGGGTTTTCTAGAAATTCAAAGTCTAATTCTACTCTTCAATGCCTGCTCTATCCTTTCCACTTTATTTTTGGATCTTAAATTCTAATTTGCAGCCTGTAGATGTCCTCCAATGATCTCCAATCCAAGGTGCCAACTTTGAAAACTTTTAACACTTTGACAACTTTCTCCAAACTTTCTCTTCAATATATCTTCAACCTAGACCTACAAATCACACACTAAAGAGAGGGAAATTTTTTATTTTGCTAGTGGATAGAGGTTTTCCTTGGTCAAACCCCATTTTGGTAATCAAATATTGAAATGAAGTAAAGGAATAATGAATGAACAAAATGAAATGTTGTAACTCACCAAACCCTAGAAATAAAGCATTGCAAACATGTATGAGATGGATCCAATGGATGTAGATCTTGACTCTTGCTTAAATATGATAGATCTTGACTTGAATATGAGCTTGAATCATGAAACCCTACCTCATAAATGTTAGCTTAAAAACAAACAATGATGCATGATGACTTTGACATGATGCTTGATACTTAAATTATTCTCTAAAACACTTGATAATCAACCCTTGAATGCTCTAGAATGCTCTTGTGGAATCCAATTTTCTAGAATACATGAATAATTGAAAGCTTGGGATGAAAATGAGTGAAATGACCTTGTATTTATACTTGTTTATGCCAAATTTCCTGAAATTAAAACACTACAAGCTGACATCAGATCTAGGAGAATAAAATCCCATGAAGAATTTGAATTATATTTAATTTTGGGCCACACAGGACTCATACGCCAGAAGTGGCGTATGAGTCCCATTAGGCATTAATTATGGGATACATTTTCAAAATTGCTTAGAATGATGTAAAATCTATATTGGGACCAAAAAACCTAGGTGGGACTCATATGTCGAAGGTGGTGTATAAGTCCCAGATCACTAAATCTAGGCCACACAACCTAAAAATACCTAAATTATGATTGGATATTGATTTAAGTCAAGATTATGCTCAAAAAGATACATTAATTAAGGATTGTGGATGCAAAATAAATCCAAATAAGGAATAAAGAATCCTAGTTATTTACAAAATCCCTAAAAAGTGTGAAAGTGTGGATCAACACTTTACAACTCCTTCAAATAAGGTATAATTAAGCTCATTTAGTTCACAAAGGCCCAATACCTAAAGGTTTTATTTCCAACACATTACTAAACTAAATCAAGGCAACATTATGTTAAATTTAACAAGGGCCCAAACAAGCAAGAAATGGGAGGAACTTGCTTCAAACTCAAACTAAAGTAGACAAACTCACATCAAGAGGGGTCCAAGTGCACCAATGTTATTAAGATAAGATTACAATGATCAAGAGAGATGATCAAGCCCCCAGGACCAAGGTTTTATGGCAAACCAACATAGGCACAAAATGACACACATGAAAATGATATAAAGAGACAAAACAAGGCACAAGAATAAAATAAAAAAATACAAAAGGGTGGATCAAAATTTGAGACCATTTGTCCAAAAATGCACACTCACTCTAAGACAATAGAACTCTAGGCTTTCCACTAGGTGAGTAATCCAAGAGGGTGAGACACATACACATGCAATTGGTATGCACTCACACACACACGCAAGTGGCTAAGGGAAAGTCATGCCTTAGATCAGCTTCCTATACAACCATACCAAGGTTATAAATCCTAATAACTTTGATAAGATTCCACACAACAATGAACATTGAGCTTCATGAGGAAAGCAAAGCTTTGTATGCTTGGAACTCATGAAAAAATGAGATGGCTCCACAAGCATGTAAAGTGTGTTATGCAAGGTAGCCATTTAACTAAATTTATATAAATAGGGAATGTTCAAAGGAGTCTTTCTTAATTCATGTGAGGTCTTTAACTTAGGGAAAATTATGCTTAATGTCTCCAAGAGAGGACCAATCAAAGAATAGAAGATTCAAAACTTAGGGGATGCAATGTATCACATCAAGACACTAAGAGGAATATAGTATGCTAGGAGATATCACACTCTTGAGGCACATAAAACCCAATGTCAACCAAAAATTGAAAAAAACATCATATGAAATATGAAGATTGCACCATGAAACATGAAAAGAAATAATGCCAATGTATGCCCCCACTTTAAAGAAATTGCTAAACACCATTACTATGACAAATTTCTTTAAAGTAGTTTAATTTTTTTCCTAAGACATGACATATTTCCTCAAAAACCCTATGCCAAGTCATATGTTTCCAAATAAAGCTACACCATGCAAATAAAAGAAGGGGTTATCCCCAAAATGAAACTTAAAACACACATATAAGGGATCTATGGATTTGGGGTCAATATGTTCTTGCTACAATTTTTTTATAGAGCTCAAAACTATCATCATTCCCCAAATACTCATAGAACTATAAGAATGAAACACAGAGAGAGAGAGAGAGAGAGAGAGAGAGAGAGAGAGAGAGAGAGAGAGAGAGAGAAAACAAAGAATTTAGACCTTTTGAGTCAACATGGAAGAGACGTGAATGTCTCGATGCCTTGCGTATCCCCAAATGGAAAACACAAGACAAAGGAAAAAGATGAAAAGTAAATATTTTGAGTCAACATGGAAGAGACATGAATGTCTTGACACATTGAATCATCTCCAAAAGGAAAAAACAAGACAAAGGAAGAAAGAAAAAAAGGAAAATTTTTGGGTCAACATGGTAGAGACATGAATTTCTCGTCACCTTGCATCATCCCCAAAAGGAAAACACACAACAAAGGAAAAGGAAAAAAAGGAATGCTTTTGGGTCAACATGGAAGAACCATGAATGTATCAATGCATTGTATCATCCCCAAAATGAAAACACAAGACAAAGAGAAGAGAAAAGATAAAAGAAGGGATAAAATATTTACGACATAGAGAAGAATGACGGTACAAATAGAGGAATGTCACAAAGAGAGAGAGATACATAAAATAGAACAATTTGGGGATCACATTAGACACATGAAATAACACAAAATAAAAATAAATAATGAAAAAGACTAGTAAGGCACATGTAAGTCAACCTAAAATAGATCATCTGCATCCAATCATATTCATTGTATACTGAAGGTGGACAACTAGCCAAAAGGAAAATATCAAGTGTTGAACTAGGGTCATCATTAAGTTCAACAATATTCTTAGGGGATTTTTGTTAAGCACATGGAAGAGGAAAACAATCTATTCAATTCATTATGTACCTCCTCGTCAATTTTAGGAAACTCCTCATTGTCATCTAAATTAATCACAATAGGAGGTCTAATGATAATGTCTAAAGAAGGGTTTAACTCTTGTTGCAGTTGTACAATAAGATTTTTTTGTTGTTGAAAAGGGGGAGAATCATCATGCATTTCTTTAGTCAAGTTTGGATTTTGATTTTCTTTTTTTTATTTCTTGATGTAACCTTCGAGCAAGGGCACAACATCTATGCTTATGCTCTCTAGCACCTCTGTTTCTTTTAGTTTTATTTTCAAGTTGTGCTTGTGTAGGAGTGGGATGATCAACCATAGGTTTATTTTCTTCCCTAAGGGGAGGAATGGAAGTAACCATGGAATATTTTTCAACCACTTTCTCTTTGACTTTTTACACTAGTTTTATTCTAGGTAGCATGACTAGATTGTTTTCATTATCTCTTAGTCTTTTGTAGGAATTAGGAAAAGGATCTTTCTTAGGTTGATCTTGGTTGTTTGGAATGGCTTTTGTTCAATAATGGTTTCATCAAGGATGGTAGGCTAGTCATGGATTGAGGAATGTTTTGAAGGGATAGTTTTCCTAAACATTTCTCCTTAAAATTTTGGTAGGATTTGAAAAATAAGTCTTCTTGAGGTTGGATAGGTTCCATAGGCTCGAACCAAAAGAAATCTAAGGAAAATTTTCATAGGAAGACAAAGGGTTAAAGCCTATGATGCACAATGAAAATTTCATTGTCAAAGGGAAATTTTAAGCATTTATGTATACCGAAAGGATGAAATTTATGGAGTGAATCCATGGATAGCCTAGCTTCCCGCGAAATTTTTCTGACTTTGGGATGGTGGAGAATGAGATATAATTTTTTCAGTCCTATTTGTAAAAGAAGAGCGATTTTTTATCCCATTGTAGGGCAAGCAAAACTGATATGCATCTTGATCTATGCTTTTGGTTTATCATATATTTCTTGATAGAGCTTATGCACAAGTGAGAATTCTTCAGTGATCGCATTATCTCCATAGACAAGATCTATTAATATCCCATTAGTGGTCTTGTCATAGATTCAACTGGCTATGTAAAGAGGACCATCAGGTGTAGGTTTAAGTATATCTTATGAGGAGAAATAAATTTCAAGAGGCTTTAAATAGTTCACCCCCTACAAGGGATGACTTTGATAAATCTAACCATATCATCTATAGGATCAATACCTATAGGATCATTTTGGACAATATCATTATTGTCGTCATTTGTTTCAACATTCATCACATCATTATTTTTAGTTTTACTAGCTTTGATGAATGAAATATTATGATTAGGCATAGGGTTGGTAAATATTTGCAAGTTTTGGTTATGTGGGAAACAAACTTATTTACTTGATCACTAACATATCCAATGGAAAGCTGACCATAATCAATGAGGTATTGCACAAGATGCTTAAGACACTTACAATGTTTTGTATAGTGTCCAATTTGTCAATGGTAATGAAAATAAGGATTTTTTTTATAGTTTGTAGGTAATGGTTTATTAGGATCAAGAGCTTTAATGGGAGGCAAGGTAATCATATTTTGTTCTAAGAGTTGGGACATTGTATTATGGAGGGTATCAGACAAGGGAGTGAATTGTCTTTTAAGGTCCCCATAGCTAAAGGGTATCACTTCTTTTATGGTAGCTGCTTGGTTATCAACATGTTGAGTTTTTTTTTTAGGGGGATTAAGTTGAAGGAAGCCTTTATTCTATTTTCTAAAAGGTTTATAGTTGTTTTTATTTGAAGACTTGAACTTCTTAGTTTGTCTAGATGCTGATTTTGCATCACGACTACTAACTGAGTTTTGATAATCATGGTTGTGGGTAGTACATAAGTGCACGAAGGAGGGGAATTTCATCATGGTAATATTATCTTGTATCTTTATAAATTCTCTAGGAAAATATTTTGAAGATGAGGATCAAAAACCTTTATATTGATTTAGGAATAAAACGATTGGTAGCATGAGATAATTTGGTAATCTTTTCCTCTTCTTTTTTGTTACATCTCATCAAATCGGCCAAGGTCATCTTTTTATAAGGAAATATCTTTCAAGGACCTAGGGAAGAGCTTAGCCAGGATTTTTTCATCAAGAATAAAATCATTACATAAGGCAGTGTAAGTGGAAACATGTTTAGAAGGATCTCCTTTCCCTCCATATTTCTCGAGTATAAGCACTTTTACACATTGTGGCATTGGTGTTTGAAATATCTCCAAGGAAAATGGAATTATTTTGACATAATATGTAGGTGGGCCATTTTGATTTTGATTTATGGTGGAAAATTTCTTTTGAAGGGAAGAAATGGTTTGCAAAATTTGATTTATGAGAGGGTCATTGCTTGTATTGTGAGATGGAGGTGAAAAAGGTTAAGGTGTGTATGTGTTTGAGGGACAAGTGAATAGAATTATTATAGGTGGTAAAGTGGTAGGAGATATGATGCATGATTCCACAAAGGTACTAGGGATGCTAGAAAAAATTCCCAAGGAAGGAATCACATTACTAGTCGGTTGCATTGTTGTTTTAACTTGAGGGTTGGTATAGGCAGGAATCGAGGAAATTGTTGTGGGAGGAGGAATTTGAATTCATACTTGGCATGTGGAATTGTACAAGGATAATGGAAAAATAGAGGTTGAGGTAATATGTTTTTCAAAGATCTTAACTATGTTACACACAAGGTCAAGTCCATCTTCACTTTCAAGCATGCGATGAATGTTATCTATGGTAGGGATGGCAGTAGTTGAAATGTTCTCAGTCCTTATTTTATTTTATAGGTTTGCTAAGTATTCATGAATTTGGATTATTTTTTCTTGTGGAACACTAGAAACCATTGTTTCAACATGTGTCACACTACTTGAAGGAATGAAATTGTTAAGGGCATGGTCCATACCTAGTGAGCTAGTGTCAATACTAGGAGTGAAAGAGATAGATAATCCAAGATCCACAATGATTGTGCTATCATGGGATGACATGAGTCTCTAACTTTGTATCACTATAATATTATAAATAGGACACCAAGTAGAAAATATCATGCAAGGGGTACTAAGTGCAAGATGGATGAAAATGCAAATTTATGCTAAATGCAATGAAATGGATATAACAAAAACTCTATAAACTGAAAAAAAATGTTATCATTAGCAAACAAAAGCTCATGAACAACTTTTTAAATTTTGTAAAATGCAATTTAAAAAATTCACTAGGACTAAATTTCCCAAAGGTGTGTATGAGTCCTAGTGAGGGTTTTTTTCACAATTTTTAGAAA
>VDFB02009659.1:0-118420 GCA_007258455.2 Sequoia sempervirens | reverse complement strand
AATTAACCCTTTAAGGGAAACCCATAAGGATGGAATTGCCAGCTCTAAATGCATGATAGCTATGGCACCATACACAAGGTTTTAAGGTGTCATTCCTATCGCCATTTGGACACTTGTGCGATAGGCCCACAAAGCATACATTAATTGAATATTACAATCCTTACCATGCTTATTGATTGTTTTATGAAGAATGAGTTCAAGAGTTTTGTTAGACACTTCTGCTTGACTGTTGGATTGTAGATAATATAGTGTAGAAAACCTATGTTGGATATGGAACTTTTCCAAGAATTTCTTTACTTCCTTGTTCTTGAATGTTGCACCATTGTTAGAAATAAGTGTAGAAGGCAATCCAAAATGAGAAATAATTTTGTCCATGAGGAAACTATAGATACTTTCAACATTTGTGGATCAGAGTGGAAAAGCTTTGACCCATTTCGTAAAGTAATCTATTGTGGTAATAAAAAAGGTATGTCCATTGGAAGAAGGAAGTGATATCTTTCCAATAATATCCAACCCCCATTTTATGAATGGCCAAGGAGAGGTTTGGTTTTGTACTCTTGAGAAAGTATATGAATAAGATGGCTATTTTGTTGACATTGAAGGAACTTTTTTAAAAAATAGAGGGAATCTTGTTCCATTTTTTTCCAATAGTTTCCCATGTGTATTAATCATCTCACCAGGGATCTACCACCAAAATTTCCACCCTTAGAGCCCAAATGGTATTCCTTAAGGTCTAGGGGTATTTCTGCTTTAGTGAGACACCTAAGAAGCAAGTTGTTATAGGATTTTTGATAAAGAACATTGGATAAAATGACATAACGTGCTAAAATATTTTGTATACGAGTGCGATTATTTTTTGTTGCATCATCGGGAAAGTTTCTAGTCTTTCAGTAATTGTAGATATGAGAAAACCATTCCCATAAGTATATGTGAGAACACACAAGAGACTTAGATTCAGGTTGATTAGAAATTGCACGGGTTTGTAGGACTTGAACTACGAAATGGTATTCTTTCATATCCTCTTTTGAAGGCACCAAGGAAATAGCGCTTTCCATGGCATCGACAATCTATTTTCTCTCCAAGGGACACTGTCTATTGTGAAAGAGGAAAGATGTTTGAGCAATGATAAAGAAAAGTCTCAATGTCAGGACAACTTACTTTGTTTAGCTTGATAGGTTCCCATAATTTGATTCACAATAAGCTTAGAATAATCTAGTATACGAAGATGTTCGATTTTTAGAGTAATCATAGCATACAAGACAAAAATAAGAGCTTCGTACTCAGTGATGTTATTGGTTAAAGGAAAATATAATTGAAAGGATAGAGGTACTAGTCTACCTTCAAGGTATATCAAGACCACACCTATTCTAGAACTAGTATGACACCTCGATCCATTGAAATACATCTTCCATTAAAGGTCACAGTTAATTGTGAAAATATTTTTGTCAAGAAACAAGTCCAACCCAGGGAAGGAGCGAGATGAGGGAGCATTTTCCAATTGATCGGTAACTGGTTGACCCTTTATTGATTTCTACGTAATGAACTTTATATCAAACTCAAAAATCAACATAACCCACTTTGCTAATCTCCCAGCAAGGTTAGCACTAGAAAACAAATTCTTCAAGAGATATGTTTCCACTATGATGTGCATTTCAACATATGGAGAAGGTAGTGGCCCAGCTTCTATGTAGGGAATACAAGAGTGAGGCATTGCTTCTCCATGGAGGAATAATGAGTTTTGTAATTGACTAGAATGCAGTTGATGTAGTAGACCACTCTTTCTTTCCCTGTGTCACCATATTGATCCAACAAAGTTTCCAAAGCATATGGTGACACAACAAGGTAAAGAAAAAAGGGCATATCTTGCATAGCTAGAATCAACACGAGAGGATTGGCCAAATAAGATTTGATTGTCTCAAATGATTTCTAAAACTCCTCATCCCATATGAAGCGAATGCCCTTTTTCAATAAATGAGTGAAAGGAAGGGTATGATCTACCAACTGAGATATAAATCTACGAATCTCTTGGATCTTCCCTTTCAAACTTTGTAACTTAGTGATATTCTTAGTGGAGGCATGTCAACAATGGCATCAATTTTACATGTCAACTTTGATTCCATAGTGAGAGACTATGAACCCCAGAAGCTTGCCAACATCCACACTGATGACACACTTATGGGGATTGAGTGTCATCTTATAGAGTTGAAGCCTTTCAAAGATAAGATGAATTTTCTTCACATGATCTTGATGAGTTATTGATTTCACCAAGATGTCATCAACATGGTCTTCTAAGATCTTATGAATAAAATAATGAAATATTAGGGTCATTTCCTATTGGTAAGGTGCTCCTACATTCTTTAAACCAAAGGGCATGGCCACATAGAAGAAATTCCCCCAAAGGGTAGTGAAGGTTGTCTTTTATTGATCATCTAGGTTAATATGGATCTGATTGTAACCCAAGAAGCCATCCATAAAGGATAACAATGCATGGCTTGCAATCGAGTCCAAAATCATATCTATATTAGGTAATGGAAAATCATCCTTATGAGAAACCTTAATAAGATCTCAAAAGTCAATACATGTGTGAATGCGACCATCAGGCTTACTAACAAGGACTATGTTCAAAATCTAAGGGGAGTAGTCAATTGAACAGATAAAGCATGCTTTCAAAAACTTCTTTATCTTAGTCTTGACCATCAACACCACCCTGGGATTAATCTTTCAAATTTTCTGCTTAACCGACTTGGCATCAGGACATATGACTATGTTTTTAACCAATATAGACTCATCAATACTAGAAATATCCCCATACATCCAAGGGAAGATATTAGGATGATAATTTAAGATATCAGAGTGTTCATCTACTTCCTCTAAAGAGAGACACTTCCCTATCTTGATTACTTTTTCTAAAGATTTAGGATCCATAGGAACTTCAACAGTATCTCCTTTAAGGAGAGAATTGTAGTCCTCAGGATGAGATATAAGAATGTGATTGTTGATGTTAGATAGAGGGTCTTCCTCGTCAATAATCAAAAAAAATTCTCTAAAGTATGCTTGTCTGTGTAGGTGATATGAGAATCATTTCTTGTGATGATAAGGAGGCAATGTGGAATAGGAACCTATAAATTTCTGTAGTGCTTCATTGGAATAGAAGACATCTAAAGGGACTCTCTTGGCTTGTTCCCTTTATTCTATCAACTTAGGATGAACCAAGATCAATGGCTTAGCTAAAATTATGTTAACACTCCACCAAGGTTTTTGCATAGACTGTTCAACAAAGCATCCCAAACCTAGATTGCATTGTTGTGGCTTAAACTAGATAGGTACTTGAATTCCTTGTTTGATATGCCCTAGGCCTTTCTTCCCATAGCCATATTGAGAGGTGAGGTCATATCCAAATTTGTAACAAGTTTTCAAAAAAATTAGAGGTGGTTGTTCTATGTAGATTGTTTTATTCCACCAACAAATGTCAGATGTCTCTACGGGAGCACTCCCACCTTCTTTACTAGGTTCACAAACATTAACCTCCTTTGCTAGATTTGGATTACTTTCCTAGGTAGAGGAAGGAGTGGTCTCCTGAACAAGATCACACTTCTCTTCTCAAGTAGGAGTGTCATCCACCTGTGTCAGTAGTACCTAGAAATTCTATACCAGAGTGGCTTGCCTTGTATTCCATGATGAAGAATTCAGAGAAATCCAATGAAACCAAATCATCACCAAGGAAAGCATTTGATTGGGAGGATGAAGGGGAATATGGGGGAAAATTAGGATTTTCTAGTTTAGGTGGTTCATCTTTGTTAACACTCACTCTAGGAACTACTTCCATAGAGGGTATCGATGAAGAACATGCCATAGCATCAATAGTTAAAAATGGAATACAATTCTTGAGAGTGGATACAACTAAAGCATGATTGATAGCCACTAGCTCACAAAGGTGAATAGTTTCTAGATATGATTTAACTATAACCACCTATTTATTTGTGACAAAATCCAAATAATGGTGTAAAGTAAAAGTCACAACACCCATAGCATGAATCTAGGGTCTCCCCAAGAGAAGATTGTATGGTAATGGGCTAGGCATCACATAAACCAATGTAGGTAAGTTAACGAGGCCTAGCTACAAAGGTAGTATTATCGTACTTAGAACTTGGAAACCAATGTTATTGAACCCACAAATATACAAGGAAGAGGTTGCTAAAGAAGATGAATCAACATTAACTTTAGGAAATAAGTCCATACCAAAAACTTTGAGAGCTAAACCAGTGTCAATGAGAGTACTCCTAATACCGATATTATTAACATTAATTATAATCATCAAGGGATTCACTTGCTTCTGCACATCCGAAGGTGGGAGTTCTTGTAGATGGAACATAATATTCAATAAATCCACTTGAATGTGAGCCAACAACACATTAACATCCATAGGCCTAGCCTAGGAAGGCAAAAAAATCTTTTGCAAGGCTTCCTACAACATCTCTTCATAAATTGGAGTGGTTTGAAGCAAGTACCAAAGTGAGATCTTAGCCAAAGTAATACAAAGTTTCTCAACGAGATTGTAATCACCTGGTGCTTTGATTGTAGGCTTAGGTGCTGAAGGAAGGCTTGGTTGAGAAGGTGGTAAAGAAGTGGGAACTTGAGTGGGTTGTGATGTAGGAACAAAAGGTTGTTCATCTAAGTTTTGTTTATTTCTCCTTGTATTGTATGTATTTCCAACAACATTATAGGAAGTAGAGTCCGTAGCTTTCACAAACCTTGTATATAAATCCAACGAATCACTATGACATGAAATCCCATAGAAAGAATAGTTCTCCATAGGGGATGGTTCAGTCATGGTGATGTAGATGGAAGTTTTCTAAGGGCTTGGAGGAGCCACAGAGACCACAACCACATTTACAGACTCATCAACTTGTGAGGGGAGAGTTTTCTTAGAAGATTTACAGATAGGGGAGAGTGCTTCTAAGAAATCATCTAAAGCATCTTCCAACATATCAAAATATTCATCAGAAAAGGGGGTGTCATAAGCATGTAACATCACAAAAATGGATCTGATGCATTCATGTTGGGTTCACCAAAATGTGATATAAGAGGGATTTTCCACACACAAGTCTCTTCCTACTCAAGATATCACTAGGGAGTGAACTACTCTTATACACATCAAATTAAGCAAGCTAACGAAAATGTAGAAAATTATACTTCGAGTTGTGTTCTAAAGAAAATTTCCTTAGATCTTGAAAGAGTAAAACCCAAGATTTCTACCTCAGATGAGCAAGCTCTCGGCCAAAAGGTAGCAGCATCGTTTCAGGATGCTAGTTAGTGCACTATTGTGTAAAAGATGTGTTGATGTCCTCAACAACAGAGGGCTCAAGATTTCAAGCGAACTGAACCAGGTTTCACTTCTAAGCTTAGGTTTGGAATGTACTAAGTGAAATAAATGAATAGGAAGCTGAAAATATAAAATACACAAGGGGACTGGGAGGATAGAACTTACCTTTTGATGGACATTCAACCCTTTAATCCAAGCTCCACTTCAAACCTATACATAGAAGAAAAAGGGGGAAAGGTTGTGGCTGTATAGGGGTTTGCCTCAGTCAGACCCCCGTTTTGGTGTTCCCACCTCCATAGACAACCAAGTTGGAAAAGATTGTAAATGAAGTAAACAAAGCATGTGGTAAAATAAAAACTCACTTAGGAGTATAAATCGCACCATGAGATAGTAAATGAACAAAAAATGAGGGAAAGTGAAAGAAAGAGAGAGTGTTACCCATGGGCCTAGACCCTCTCTAGAGAAAATAGATGCATAGTTGAGTGCTTGCTTGAGAGATGGTGCTGCTAGAGGGACCTCAGTCCGACATGGCTTCTCTTGTGAGAGTACTTCTATCCAGGATGAAGAGAACTCAAGAATAGAGCAAATAACAAGAGAGATTGAATGAATGAATTCCAACCCCAAATGGGAGAAAGAAATGGGTTTTTAATGCATGCAAGGGTGGCAAAGATCCATTTCATCTTAAACCTAACTACTAGGACATGTGTCAAAAGAGTCAAGATTCTAGATTCACTATTTCAAACTTGGAAAACTACCAAGATGCTATTGTGCCATGCAGACATCCAAAGCCTAGATTTTTGAGAAATGTGTCGTCAGACTTTTATTGCTCTGCCACAAGTCTGCATGGAGTCAAAATTGTGAAATTACAAATCATGGGAATTTTTTTCATTAAAGCTCTAAGGTTTCATAAATGCTAGGAAAAAATGCAAAAAATGGAATTTTCCCTAGTTGAATTCTGCAACATTACTGTGGGTAATGAAAAACCATGTACCACCTATCCAAAAAAAAACATTCTAATTTTTTGGTGGTGGAACCAATGGATAGGAAACCTCTTCACATTGAGGATAATATGTGCATTTGTGTGTGGGTTAATGAATAATGAGCACAAATCTCTTTTTTGTAATTTTTAGTTCTTTTACATCTTTATATGATAATTTATCTCTGTAGAAATTCCTAGCCGCTTGCCTCCTATCTTGCCAACTAGTTAATTTTTTGTTGATTGAATCTACATGTTTTAATAATTCTTTTAGTTAATTTGCAAGTTTTTTTCTTTCCATGGTTGAACCGTTTGGATTGTTCAACGTCATGGTTAACTCAATTTATTTTTTATTGTTTTCAATTTCAATCATTAAATTTTGTTGAGTTCCAAAAGGATGTTGAGGGATTGGTGGAGGAGATTGTTGTTGTGGTTGTTGAACTTGATAATTTTTTTGATGTTGTTGCTATGCTTGTTGAGGATTTTGTTCTTGTTGTTGTTTCTCTTGTTGAGGATTTTTAGGAGGGTTTTGAAGAGGGTTTGTAGGTTCAATATCATCTCCTACAAATTAAACAAATAAATATAAAAAATTACCTAAAACTAACAAATTCACAATAAAAAACAAACAATCCTTACCTCCTCGACCTCCCTATTGACATGGTAGCATCTTGGAAAAAAAATACCAACAATTTGATGAAAAAATTGTAATATTCACTCCTCCTAGAATGCGAACATGCAAAAGAAGGGATTTTGGGCGTGTGAAGAAAAAAGATAGTCAAAAAGAAAATGAGCTTGATTTCCTTTTTTTTTCTTTTAATTTCTCATAATGTGAGTGTGTTATAATACGAGTGGATTATAATATGCTCACATTATGGCTTGGTGTGGCCTGACCTAAGCTCAAAGAACTAGGCCATAATGCGAGTGCATTATAACATGCTAGCGTTATGAGCTATTAGAACTTTTTTAAAAATTTGGCCACAAATTGGCCCCATAGATTTTTGCACCTGCCCAAGGGATGTATGGATTTGGGGTTAGTATGTTCTTTTTTGGAATGGTTTTAGAGAGCTTGGAACTATCATCATTCCCCAAATACACATAGAACTAGAAGAATGACACAAAGAGAGTGAAAATAGAGAAAAACCTTTTAGGTGAACATGGAAGAGACATAGGGTGTCTCGATACCTTGCGTCATCCCAAAAAGTAAAACACAAGACAAATGAGAAAGATATAAAGAAAAGGAAAATGAAAAGGAAAAAGAAAATCCTTTTGGGTCAACATGGAAGAGACATGAATTTCTTGATGTCTTGTCTCATACCCAAAAGGAAAACAAAAGACATAAAAAAGATAAAGATAAAAAGTAAAAGAGATGCATGACATAGAGAAGAATGAAGGTACAAATAGAGGAATGTAACTAAGAGATAGAGACCATAAAAAAAACATCACATGGGATCACATTATGTGCATACAATCACAAAAAATAAAATGAAAAAGAAAGAAATAATGCAAAAGACTAGTAGGGAAAATGTGAGTCAACCCATGAGCAAGTCATCCACCTCCCAATCTCAGTTTGTATAAGTGAAAGGTGAATAATGAACCTAAGGGACAATGAAAAATGCATTACTAAGATAAGGCTATCAAATTCTTTCTTCCACTAAGTGGGAGGAAATAATGAGCCAAGGTAGGTGATGGGAAAGGTCATGTAATAGTGATAATAGAATGTTCTACAACTATTACATGAAAAAGAGGTAGAGTAGTTTAAGCTATGCAATCACTCGATGGAAATCATTTCCATCGAATGTGAAAGTTTTTCAATACTAACTAGAATGCACAAAACTCATTTGTACTATGTTTGGGAGTTTTGTGGTATCAACAATGTGGGACTTTTGTATCTTTAGGATATATAGAACTAGTCTATTTTTCATTGGTGGAAATGTTATTAGTTCTTTGTTCAAAATAAATTGTAGTTTCCTTTCACTTTCAAGTGGTGGAAAAGGAAAATTTATTTTTTGTAACTTGTAAGGCCTTTTTCATTTGCTAAATTCAGCAATTTCTTGAATTGAATGCGGAGGAGGGGGACCTAAGGTGGTCCTGTCATCCTTGTCATTGTTACAAGTCATTGGTTGTTCTTTAGGAAGAAGGATATTCATATTGGGAGGGGACTCAAAGATCACCGTACTATCACTTTGAAGCCTTAGATATTCTCTAGGAGGCTTTCTATTATGAGAGGGATCCTAATATCCTAACCCCTATGTTCTTTCATTAATTAGTGTTTGTTCTAGGATTTGATGGATCTCATGTTTATTTGTATCACATCCTTGTTTACTCAATATTGTGAATCCTTTTCCATATATTTATTCAAGATTGGTGGGAGTGTTTGTTACTTTGTTATCATAGAATGGTTGTGTTTGATTGTCTAGAGGAACTAGGCTCACCTGTTCTAGGGAACTTAGGTTCAACTTTTGTTTTAGGATGTAAGTAACCAAACATCTCAAGAGGTGGTATTGTAGGAGGATTTGGTTGTACTATGGATGGGTAAAATGATGCATTAGCTTCTAAGTTGTCAAGAAAATTGTTTAGGAACATATTCATGTTGTCATCATCTTCTCTGATGATGCCAACATCACAAGGAGGACATGCATTAGGAGTTGAGTGAGCATGAGTGAATTCAATTTCATTAGGGTTATCCAAAGGCACAACTTGAAACATCCACTAGGGACTTTAATGACATCTAAAGCTTGTTAAAGCACATATCCATGATGCAAATTTCAGATTCTAGACTATGCAACAATGTTGTAGATGCAATTTTGATTTTAATCAATTCACAAGATGAATGAAATTAAGCAATGAATTGAATGAAACAAAAAGTATGCAAAATAAAATAGAAAGGTAACAAAAACAAACAAGAACTCATAAAATGAAGTTTAAATGCTATAAAATGCAGTGCAAAATATGCAGAGGGATTGATTCACCCAAGGTGGCAAATGAGTCCCAGTGATGATTTTTTTGAAAAATTTCAAAAAATTTGAATTGAATTTTATGCTTTTTATGTTTTCTAAGCTATTTATAAGATACAAATGCAAAATTTGATTAAATGAAAAATGCAAGATAAATGATCTTTTACTAATGCAAAATTTGAAACCATAGAATGCAAATTAACCAATGCAAAACTTAATGCAATGCTAATGTAGGCTAAATCTAGGATGTAAATGCACTTCAAATAAGAATTATGATGCTCTATATGCAGGTTCATCAAAATGAAATCATGAAAATTGTGGGACTCTCTTCCTCCTTTAGGGTTTTTGACCTAAAAGGAGAGAGGCAATGTTCACACTTCACTCATGAAGAAACCCTTGAAATCTTAAGATATATATATATTGAAAGAGGGATATCCTAAGGGCTAAATGAAATCTTATGGGGGTTCACCACTAAGTTTAGACTTGGAAAAGATAATGTAGTGCTAGTTGCAATGCAAAACCCTAGTTGAATGCAAACTAACTCTAAATGACCTAGAAAGATGAAAAAATGCAACAAAATGCTATGAAATAGAAAGTATGCACTTGGGAGATTGGAGAAGGAAGAATGGAGATATGGAATTCTAGAAAATATGTTGTTAATGTTGACTGAGACTCATCCAGCAAGCTAGGAGAATCAGTTCTACTTCTGGGAAAATGTGCAGATATAGGTTTTAGCCAAAAGGGTATCGAGATCTATAAAAATATCTGTTAGGCCTGAATAGTGGGACTCATTCATTGCTTATGGTGAATTAGTCCACTTCTTCTTTTTTAGAAGTTTAGAACCTAATTCTATTCCTCTTAGTTTTCTCTGCTCTTTTTGACTGGTTTCCAAAACTGAAACTACAAATTTCCACCTATAGGTCTTCTCCAAGTTCCTCCAAGGCTTGATGATAACTTTAGGGATTTGAAAAAATCTCTCCAACTTTTCTCCTTGAAAAATATTCAACCTATCCCTACAAATAACACACAAGGAGAGGGAAAAATGTTGTGGGGTTAGTGAATAGGGGTTTTCCTTGGTCAAATACCTTGTTCATAATTAAACCTTGAAATGAAAGAAAATATTAATAGAGAATGATGAATGAACAAATAACAATGTTGCAACTCAACAAAACCTAGCAATAAGGTGCTAAAAATATGCTTGAAATGGCTACAATGGATGTGGTTCTTGACTCTTGCCTAAATAATGTTGATCTTTCTTGAAAATCTTGCTTGAATCATATACTCTACATCACAATTGTTAGCACAATAACAAACATGGAGAATGCAATCTTTGACATGATGATGAGCACCTGAAGAATTCTCTAAAATGTTTAATAATATGCCCTTGAAATTCTCTTGAATGATCTTGTGAATTCTTGAATGCTATATGACTAGTAAACTTACTATGTGAGAGTATGAGTGAAGGAACCTTGTATTTACACCCAATTATGCAAGAACTCCTAAAATTACAACACTACAAGTTGACATCAGATCTAGAAGAATAAAATCCCACCAAAAATTTGAATTAAATTTGAATTTGGGCCATATGGGACTCATTTTCCCAAGGCGGCGAATGAGTTCCATTAGGCATAATGTATGGGACCAAAATCCAAAAATTCTTAGAAATGTGTAAAAACCAGGTCGGGGCCAAAAGATCCAATTGGAACCCATTTTCCCAAGGTGGCGAATGAGTCCCAGATTCCTAAATTTAGGCCACAAAAGCCAAAAACACTAGAATAATGATTGGTTACTGATTGGTTTTGGGATTATCCTTGAAAATATGTAATAAATGAGGCTTTTGGATGCAAAATAGGGCCAATTAAAGAATAAGAAATCCCAATTATTAATGACAAGCCTAGAGAAATGTGAAATTGAGTTACAACACTTTACAACACTCCAAATAAGGAAAGATTAAGGTTGATTTTGATTAAAATTATGTTTATTATGCTTGGTTAATTGATAAAATCCTAGAAAAGTGTGAAAGTGAGTTACAACACATCACAACACTTTAGCAAGGCACCATTAAATTCTATTAGTTCACAAGGGCCCAAGACCTAATGTGAATGTGTTATCCACATTACAACACTAAATCAAGGAAACACTAAGCCAAAATCCACAAGGAGGGCCCAAATAAGTGTAGAAATGGAAAGGGATACATTTTGATGACTAGATTGTGATAATGGATAAAAATGAGAGGATGAGGGTAATAGAATAAATTTTGGATGAAAATTATGTTAATGGTTGATGATGTAGGTGAAAATATGGTTGAGGAAGGGTCTCCTAGGTCTCCTATAGGTCTATAAAGGCCAAGATTACAAATTAAGGTCTCAAGATGATCAAATAGAAGTGAAATGATAGAGGTACATATTCAAGTGATATAGGCACCACTCTATGAAACATAGGCACAACTTTGTGAAATAGAGGCACCTTTATGTGGAAAAGAGGTGTACATTCATAGAAAACTATGTAGAGGCACCTTAGAATGATGTACAGGTGTCAGGGGATGATATAGAAGCACAATTTGATAGTTTGAGATGGATTTTGATTATTTTTGGCAAGAGATAATCTAACAATAAGACATAATGGCTAACTTGACTTTTAAGGTGATATAGATATTTTTGAGAAATGTATGTTGAGTGGCTTCACTAGTTTTACACATGAAAATGTGTCAAGCACGATATCAAAACCCTATATTTAGTCAAGTAGGTTTGTTAACTCAAAGCAGGCCCACATAACAAAGGTATAATACCTTCAAATAAATGGGTAAATAGGGTA
Source organism: Sequoia sempervirens (assembly GCA_007258455.2). Lineage (NCBI taxonomy): Eukaryota > Viridiplantae > Streptophyta > Pinopsida > Cupressales > Cupressaceae > Sequoia > Sequoia sempervirens. The sequence continues at coordinate 106,353 of VDFB02009659.1, read as the reverse complement.
TGAAAAGGTCATGTACCACCTTTATACCCCTTAAATTAGAAGGAAAAGGCTCTACCAAGGAATATGTGTCACCTCAACAAGAGAAATTTCATCCAATGAGTAACTTTGGTCATGATATTGTACCCTACAATATAGTAAGGAATGAATAATGGTATTAACAAGGTTCTTAGTGGATATGTGAATGGTGAGCTCATCTGATAGTTCTTGAGATTAGGAGGGTCTCTCCCTTTCTCATCACCAAATGAGTCTCAATAGACCAAGGGTCTTGTGGCTTGGCTTGAACAATGCTAACTACACTTTGAGATATACATTTCACTCCCACCCTTTATATACCCCACCAAAAGATATGGTTGAGATTTAATCTTGAGGTGTTCAAATCCTCAAGAAGGCCTCCTAATAGGAAAGACTATACTAGGTATTTTTGGTCACCCAATATCACATCAAACACAAGGGGGAAGCTAAAACAAAGGAAAATGGAGGGTTACTTTATGGTCTAGGACATATAACAATGCATTTCACCATCATTCCATTGAAGGGAAACCGTGGGCATCTCAATCTAAAGTATGCAAAGGAGAAAGAGATATTGTAATAGGGTTTTCCCTAGAGTCTAATTGTAAACTAAAGAGGGGTTCACTACCAAGCTAGGGCTTGGAAAGACCAATGAAATGTAAGACCTAATGCCAAAACCTAAAGTAATGAAATACTTCACTAAATGACCTAGAAAAGCATGTAAAATAGAATAGAAAGATGAGAGATGAAAGTTGTGCACCTAGAAACATGAAGAGGACTAGATGAAGCTCTAAAATTCTTAAAAAACTAATTTTAAAGCTTACTGGGACTCATACGCCATACTAGGAAATTTTTTCTAGGAAAATTAGGGTTTCTTGGGAGGAATAGGTTTCTGGTAGTGTAGATTCAAGATCCATAAAAATCTAGAAATTTTCCTATACTGGGACTTATACACTAAAAGTGGTGTACCAGTCAAGTTAGGGTTTTCTAGAAATTCATAGTCTAATTCTACTCTTCAATGCCTGCTCTATCCTTTCCACTTTATTTTTGGATCTTAAATTCTAATTTGTAGCCTATAGATGTCTTCCAATGATCTCCAATCCAAGGTGCCAACTTTGAAAACTTTTAACACTTTGACAACTTTCTCCAAACTTTCTCTTCAATATATCTTCAACCTAGACCTACAAATCACACACTAAAGAGAGGGAAATTTTTTATTTTTTTAGTGGATAGAGGTTTTCCTTGGTCAACCCCCATTTTGGTAATCAAATATTGAAATGAAGTGAAGGAATGATGAATGAACAAAATGAAATGTTGCAACTCACCAAACCCTAGAAATAAAGTATTGCAAACATGTATGAGATGGATTCAATGGATGTAGATCTTGACACTTGCTTAAATGTGATAGATCTTGACTTGAATATGAGCTTGAATCATGAAACCCTACATCATAAATGTTAGCTTAAAAACAAACAATGATGCATGATGACTTTGACATGATGCTTGATACTTAAATTATTCTCTAAATCACTTGATAATCAACCCTTGAATGCTCTAGAATGCTCTTGTGAAATCCAATTTTCTAGAATACATGAATAATTGAAAGCTTGGGATGAAAATGAGTGAAATAACCTTGTATTTATACTTGTTTATGCCAAATTTCCTGAAATTAAAACACTACAAGCCGACATCAGATCTAGGAGAATAAAATCCCATGAAGAATTTGAATTATATCTAATTTTGGGCCACATGGGACTCATATGCCAGAAGTGGCATATGAGTCCCATTAGGCATTAGTTATGGGACACATTTTCAAAATTGCTTAGAATGATGTAAAATCTATATTGGGACCAAAAAACCTAAGTGGGACTCATACATCCAAGGTGGTGTATAAGTCCCAGATCACTAAATCTAGGCCACACAACCTAGAAATACCTAAATTATGATTGGATATTGATTTAAGTCAAGATTATGCTAAAAAAGATACATTAATTAAGGATTGTGGATGCAAAATAAGGCCAAATAAGGAATAAATAAGCCTAGTTATTTACAAAATCCCTAAAAAGTGTGAAAGTGTGGAACAACATTTTACAACTCCTTCAAATAAGGTATAATTAAGCTCATTTAGTTCACAAAGCCCCAATACCTAAAGGTTTTATTTCAAACACATTACTAAACTAAATCAAGGCAACATTATGTTAAATTTAATGAGGGCCCAAACAAGCAAGAAATGGGATACTTTTTCCATTGCCACATTTAGCCCCAACTTTAGTGAGAGGAGGAACTTGCTTCAAACTGAAACTAAAGTAGACAAACTCACATCAAGAGGGGTCCAAGTGCACCAATGTTATTAAAATAAGATTACAATGATCAAGAGAGATGACCAAGCCCCCAGGACCAAGGTTCTATGACAAACCAACATAGGCACAAAAGGACACACATGAAAATTATATGAAGAGACAAAACAAGGCACAAGAATACACTACCAAAGACAAGAATAAAATAAAAAAATACAAAAAGGGTGGATCAAAATTTGAGACCATTTGTCCAAAAATGCACACTCACTCTAAGGCAATAGAACTCTAGGATTTCCACTAGGTGAGTAATCCGAGAGGGTGAGACACATACACATGCAACTGGTATGCACTCACACACACACACGAGTGGCTAAGGGAAAGTCATGCCTTAGATCAGCTTCCTGTCCAACCATACCAAAGTTATAAATCCTAATAACTTTGATAAGATTCCACACAACAATGAACATTGAGCTTCATGAGGAAAGCAAAGATTTGTATGCTTGGAACTCATGAAAAAATGAGATGGCTCCACAAGCATGTAAAGTGTGTTATGCAAGGTGGCCATATAACTAAATTTATATAAATAGGGAATGTTCAAAGGAGTCTTTCTTAATTCAAGTGAGGTCTTTAACTTAGGGAAAATTATGCTTAATATCTCCAAGAGAGGACCAATCAAAGAATAGAAGATTCAAAACTTAGGGGATGCGATGTATCACATCAAGACACTAAGAGGAATATAGTATGCTAAGAGATATCACACACTTGAGGCACATAAAACCCAATGTCAACCAAAAAGTGAAAAAAACATCATATGAAATATGAAGACTGCACCATGAAACATGAAAAGAAATAATGCCAATGTATGTCCTCACTTTAAAGAAATTTCTAAACACCATTACTATGAGAAATTGCTTTAAAGTAGTTAATTTTTTTTCCTCAGACATGACATATTTCCTCAAAAACCCTTTTCCAAGTCATATGTTTCCATATAAAGCTACACCATGCAAAGAAAAGAAGGGTTTACCCTTGAAATGAAACTTCAAACACACATATAAGGGATCTATGGATTTGGGGTCAATATGTTCTTGCTACAATTTTTTTAGAGAGCTGAAAACTATCATCATTCCCCAAATACTCATAGAACTATAATAATGAAATAAAGAGAGAGAGAGAGAGAGAGAAAACAAAGAATTTAGACCTTTTGAGTCAACATGGAAGAGACGTGAATGTCTCGATGCCTTGTGTATCCCCAAATGGAAAACACAAGACAAAGGAAAAAGATGAAAAGTAAATATTTTGAGTCAACATGGAAGAGACATGAATGTCTTGACACATTGAATCATCTCCAAAAGGAAAAAACAAGACAAAGGAAGAAAGAAAAAAAGGAAAATTTTTGGGTCAACATGGTAGAGACATGAATTTCTCGTCACCTTGCATCATCCCCAAAAGGAAAACACACAACAAAGGAAAAGGAAAAAAAGGAATGCTTTTGGGTCAACATGGAAGAACCATGAATGTATCAATGCATTGTATCATCCCCAAAATGAAAACACAAGACAAAGAGAAGAGAAAAGATAAAAGAAGGGATAAAATATTTACGACATAGAGAAGAATGACGGTACAAATAGAGGAATGTCACAAAGAGAGAGAGATACATAAAATAGAACAATTTGGGGATCACATTAGACACATGAAATAACACAAAATAAAAATAAATAATGAAAAAGACTAGTAAGGCACATGTAAGTCAACCTAAAATAGATCATCTGCATCCAATCATATTCATTGTATACTGAAGGTGGACAACTAGCCAAAAGGAAAATATCAAGTGTTGAACTAGGGTCATCATTAAGTTCAACAATATTCTTAGGGGATTTTTGTTAAGCACATGGAAGAGGAAAACAATCTATTCAATTCATTATGTACCTCCTCGTCAATTTTAGGAAACTCCTCATTGTCATCTAAATTAATCACAATAGGAGGTCTAATGATAATGTCTAAAGAAGGGTTTAACTCTTGTTGCAGTTGTACAATAAGATTTTTTTGTTGTTGAAAAGGGGGAGAATCATCATGCATTTCTTTAGTCAAGTTTGGATTTTGATTTTCTTTTTTTTATTTCTTGATGTAACCTTCGAGCAAGGGCACAACATCTATGCTTATGCTCTCTAGCACCTCTGTTTCTTTTAGTTTTATTTTCAAGTTGTGCTTGTGTAGGAGTGGGATGATCAACCATAGGTTTATTTTCTTCCCTAAGGGGAGGAATGGAAGTAACCATGGAATATTTTTCAACCACTTTCTCTTTGACTTTTTACACTAGTTTTATTCTAGGTAGCATGACTAGATTGTTTTCATTATCTCTTAGTCTTTTGTAGGAATTAGGAAAAGGATCTTTCTTAGGTTGATCTTGGTTGTTTGGAATGGCTTTTGTTCAATAATGGTTTCATCAAGGATGGTAGGCTAGTCATGGATTGAGGAATGTTTTGAAGGGATAGTTTTCCTAAACATTTCTCCTTAAAATTTTGGTAGGATTTGAAAAATAAGTCTTCTTGAGGTTGGATAGGTTCCATAGGCTCGAACCAAAAGAAATCTAAGGAAAATTTTCATAGGAAGACAAAGGGTTAAAGCCTATGATGCACAATGAAAATTTCATTGTCAAAGGGAAATTTTAAGCATTTATGTATACCGAAAGGATGAAATTTATGGAGTGAATCCATGGATAGCCTAGCTTCCCGCGAAATTTTTCTGACTTTGGGATGGTGGAGAATGAGATATAATTTTTTCAGTCCTATTTGTAAAAGAAGAGCGATTTTTTATCCCATTGTAGGGCAAGCAAAACTGATATGCATCTTGATCTATGCTTTTGGTTTATCATATATTTCTTGATAGAGCTTATGCACAAGTGAGAATTCTTCAGTGATCGCATTATCTCCATAGACAAGATCTATTAATATCCCATTAGTGGTCTTGTCATAGATTCAACTGGCTATGTAAAGAGGACCATCAGGTGTAGGTTTAAGTATATCTTATGAGGAGAAATAAATTTCAAGAGGCTTTAAATAGTTCACCCCCTACAAGGGATGACTTTGATAAATCTAACCATATCATCTATAGGATCAATACCTATAGGATCATTTTGGACAATATCATTATTGTCGTCATTTGTTTCAACATTCATCACATCATTATTTTTAGTTTTACTAGCTTTGATGAATGAAATATTATGATTAGGCATAGGGTTGGTAAATATTTGCAAGTTTTGGTTATGTGGGAAACAAACTTATTTACTTGATCACTAACATATCCAATGGAAAGCTGACCATAATCAATGAGGTATTGCACAAGATGCTTAAGACACTTACAATGTTTTGTATAGTGTCCAATTTGTCAATGGTAATGAAAATAAGGATTTTTTTTATAGTTTGTAGGTAATGGTTTATTAGGATCAAGAGCTTTAATGGGAGGCAAGGTAATCATATTTTGTTCTAAGAGTTGGGACATTGTATTATGGAGGGTATCAGACAAGGGAGTGAATTGTCTTTTAAGGTCCCCATAGCTAAAGGGTATCACTTCTTTTATGGTAGCTGCTTGGTTATCAACATGTTGAGTTTTTTTTTTAGGGGGATTAAGTTGAAGGAAGCCTTTATTCTATTTTCTAAAAGGTTTATAGTTGTTTTTATTTGAAGACTTGAACTTCTTAGTTTGTCTAGATGCTGATTTTGCATCACGACTACTAACTGAGTTTTGATAATCATGGTTGTGGGTAGTACATAAGTGCACGAAGGAGGGGAATTTCATCATGGTAATATTATCTTGTATCTTTATAAATTCTCTAGGAAAATATTTTGAAGATGAGGATCAAAAACCTTTATATTGATTTAGGAATAAAACGATTGGTAGCATGAGATAATTTGGTAATCTTTTCCTCTTCTTTTTTGTTACATCTCATCAAATCGGCCAAGGTCATCTTTTTATAAGGAAATATCTTTCAAGGACCTAGGGAAGAGCTTAGCCAGGATTTTTTCATCAAGAATAAAATCATTACATAAGGCAGTGTAAGTGGAAACATGTTTAGAAGGATCTCCTTTCCCTCCATATTTCTCGAGTATAAGCACTTTTACACATTGTGGCATTGGTGTTTGAAATATCTCCAAGGAAAATGGAATTATTTTGACATAATATGTAGGTGGGCCATTTTGATTTTGATTTATGGTGGAAAATTTCTTTTGAAGGGAAGAAATGGTTTGCAAAATTTGATTTATGAGAGGGTCATTGCTTGTATTGTGAGATGGAGGTGAAAAAGGTTAAGGTGTGTATGTGTTTGAGGGACAAGTGAATAGAATTATTATAGGTGGTAAAGTGGTAGGAGATATGATGCATGATTCCACAAAGGTACTAGGGATGCTAGAAAAAATTCCCAAGGAAGGAATCACATTACTAGTCGGTTGCATTGTTGTTTTAACTTGAGGGTTGGTATAGGCAGGAATCGAGGAAATTGTTGTGGGAGGAGGAATTTGAATTCATACTTGGCATGTGGAATTGTACAAGGATAATGGAAAAATAGAGGTTGAGGTAATATGTTTTTCAAAGATCTTAACTATGTTACACACAAGGTCAAGTCCATCTTCACTTTCAAGCATGCGATGAATGTTATCTATGGTAGGGATGGCAGTAGTTGAAATGTTCTCAGTCCTTATTTTATTTTATAGGTTTGCTAAGTATTCATGAATTTGGATTATTTTTTCTTGTGGAACACTAGAAACCATTGTTTCAACATGTGTCACACTACTTGAAGGAATGAAATTGTTAAGGGCATGGTCCATACCTAGTGAGCTAGTGTCAATACTAGGAGTGAAAGAGATAGATAATCCAAGATCCACAATGATTGTGCTATCATGGGATGACATGAGTCTCTAACTTTGTATCACTATAATATTATAAATAGGACACCAAGTAGAAAATATCATGCAAGGGGTACTAAGTGCAAGATGGATGAAAATGCAAATTTATGCTAAATGCAATGAAATGGATATAACAAAAACTCTATAAACTGAAAAAAAATGTTATCATTAGCAAACAAAAGCTCATGAACAACTTTTTAAATTTTGTAAAATGCAATTTAAAAAATTCACTAGGACTAAATTTCCCAAAGGTGTGTATGAGTCCTAGTGAGGGTTTTTTTCACAATTTTTAGAAAATTTTAAGTGTTTTTTATGATTTTTAGTTTGCATGATCTATAGACTAAATGCAAATGAAAATTCTGGATAATTTTTAATTATGTAAGATGCAAAAATAAAACCTATATTCACTTTCACTAGTGCAATATTTAGAAACCCTAGAATTTCAATTAACTAATGCAAACCCTAATGCAATGTTAATGCAAGCAAGATCTAGGATGATGATGCACTCCAAATCAGAATTATGATATTCTAAATGTAGGTTCACCAAAATGAAAAAAGGAAAATGGAGGGTTGCTTTATGATTTAGGAAATAGAACAAAACATTTCACCATCATTACATTAAAGGGAAAACCTAGAGATCTCAATCTAAAGTATGCAAGGGAGAAGGAGATCTTGCAATAGGGTTGTCCTAGGATTTGATTAAAAACTAAAAATGGGTTCACCACCAAGCTAGGGCTTGGAAAGAATGATGAAATGTAAGACTTAATTCTTAAACCTAATGTAATGAAATACTTCATGTAGTAACATAAAAAGTAGCATTTTTCCCTTAGTTTGATAATTGACATTAAAACTAAATTAATGGTGTCTTGGAGTAGTGTTGTAATACATTGTACCCATTCACATCTTTTGAAGACCTGTATTTTATTTAAACATGCTTTAATTGCTCCTTTGCAAAGCTTTTGTGAAGTGTTGTAACACACTTCCACAATTTTCTAGGAATTATTTACTTAATTAACCTTAATGGGCCCCTTCTTAATAAAAATACATTTAAATTTGTACCTTATTTAGGTGTTCTAAAGTGTTTTAAAGAAATTTCACATTTATCTAGGGTGGTCTTAATTAATTATGGTTAATTGGAGTTGATTAACCCCTTTAATTGAAATTCAAACCTTATTTATGACACCTTCCAAAGATCTATCCCGACACCCATGATTTGAATAATATAACATTAATTGGGAAAAATTAGGTCCTGCAAACTGTTTCCATGACCAATTTAGGCTAGGTTGCAAATGGGTCCTCCCTTAATGGGACCCCCCTTCATTAGTTGAATGTAAATGAGTTTTTAATGCTCTTTCCATCCACTAGGGCTAGGTCCTCGAAAACTGAGCCAAGAACCATTCGACCTAGGTAGAAAATGGGTCCTACCTTAATGAGGACCCCCTTTTCAAATTTAATTATGATAGGAATTTAATAAAGTTTACTTCCAAATCTGGTGACAACCTTAATTATTTGAATTTTGGGGTTAATCTCCTAATTTAGTATAAATAATGGGTTAATTTATATTGTTTCTATAGACACCTAAATTTGGACACGTACATTTGTCCAAATTTGTCCCTTTTCATCTAAATGTCCTCTTATTTGCATTAATTAAGTAATATTTCTGCTATTTAATTAATACCCTTAATTCTTCTAAATCTCTAAGGTATTTAGTTAATAATTAAATACCTTACCCTTTATTCCCCTTTTTCTCAAAATATTTAAATAAATAATACATTTATTTAATTCCTCACAAGTCACATCCTCCATCACTTTTTCTTAATCCTAATCTTCCTCCTAATCCCATCATTAGGGATGTGCACATGTCTAATCCATGATTAGGATGTGTCATATCCTCTAACTTTTACAAGTTGGCTCTTAATATTCATTAGCCATTAACTATCTTCTAATCATTGATTAGCTAGTCTAATCAACATTTTAGTCAACTCTCTCATCTCTCAAGGAATATTAAATTCCTTTTTATTATCCCCATGTCTTTCCTAATAGAATTTTAAATTCCATTTTATCTCTCCAAGACGCTCCTTTTCCCCATGCAAGTTATTAGGAGTTCTAAGACTCCATACTTGTCACATCATTCACACAAGGACAAGTACTTTCTTTTTTGAGAACTTTGTCTTATCCACAAGTTACTTCTCATGTGAATTTAAAATTCACTTTTATTCCTCCAACAAATTCTCTCATTCCCATGGTCCTCTCACTTGTCACCATCACTCTCATCCTAAGGTACTTTCAAGTACATCCACCTCACCTTTCCTTCTCCACATCACATATCCTCTTGAAATTTCATCTTCCACATGGCAAGATGTGAGGGATTGTGAGTCCTCAACTCACCACAACCCTTCATTTTTCCCATGTTGGAAATATTTTGACCATTCAATCCTCTAGAGACTCTTCCCTTAAAATGGAAGATTTTGTCTCTCATTGATAATCAATCATATTTTTCATTCAACACATATAAGCACAAGAAACTTCAACTCTCATACTCTCATCCACCATTGTTGAATTCTCAAGCTCTTGCATCCACTTTTTTCATCTATCAAAATACCCACCTTCATCATTTGAATCTCCTTTGAATCCTCATCATTTTGTATCCTATTTTAGTACTTTTTCCATCAAGGAGCACACATTATCAACTGTTATAGGGAAAAACAAGGATCAACTCATACAAGGTATAAATCCACTTTTCTTATCTTTATTTTTTTTTAGTTTAATGTAGCCTAATCTTGAGGTGTTTAAGTGATCTTTCCTTCTTTTTATTTCTATTTTGGATTATTTAGGATAGGTAAATTACACTGATCACATTTCTGGCATGCCCAGTCGGACCCACAAATGGGTCCCTTTCTTTTATGTTTTCTATTGTTTAACATTTTGTAGGTTCAGATTACACAAAGGCCACTCTGTAGCTAGCAGAGGTGACCCCACCCGCAACTGGGAAAGCCTGACCTTGATAGGGGTGTCCCTACCCTAACTTGGGTGATCGTACCCCCAACAGGGGTGACCCTACCTTGCAGAGTCACTCATCTAAGCAACAGACAGTTTGTACCTTCAGTTTTCTGGATAGGTGACCTTGCCCCATAGAGGGGAAAACCTAACCTTTCCAAAGGAAAAATTTCTCTAAACAGGGGCAATCCTGCCCAAATAGAGGCATCTATGAGGTAAAACAAGAACATAACTTCATTTCTAGCATCTGTTTCTTATCGTTTTGAGGTACTACCCCCCTAATGTCATCTAGTTGTGAGTGTGTCTACCTTTGTGCTAACATTTGTGCAACTATATCCATGCTTGTTGAAGGTTAGAGGCTAAGAAACTTCTAATGTATTTGGTTTAGGATGAACAGGAAAATTTCTTAGTTAGTTTTTTTTTTATTTCCATATTAATCTAGGAACATAGATCTAATTAGAGGGAGTTAAATTATTGTTTTCTTTTCTTGAAAGTAAGCTATTCACATATCCAATCCCCTTGTTTCATTTAGCAATCCTAGGTGACGAGAAATCATAGCTTACTTAGTCCTTTGTCTTGCCCAAGGGGCACTACATGGTTCAAGCTTTCCCCTTGCACTTTGTGTGAGCCTGGGGAGTGGCTGAAAAATGATGAGTGTTCTCTTTTTAGCATGAACTCCTTGGGGATTTCATCACCCCAAGGGATGATCCCAACCACATGTACTGGCAAGGTATATAAAGGGGGGAGAGAAAAAGTTGTACCTCAATCCAGTCACATTGTGTATGACAAAGCATCAAAGCTAGGCTGATACCTAGATAAGACGTGAAGAGTTGGTCTCAACCTTCAGTATCTCACTAGTGTTCCTGACTCACACTTGTAAATGGGATGTTATTCATGGTTGTGCCTCATGTACTATGCATATATTGAGGATACCCTAGATCACCTTATTTATCCTAGTTAGAATACCATGTTGGCCATACCTTTTCCACTAATCTTAGGATTGTGTTGTTTGAACTATCTTTTCTGTGCCAAACTAGTGCATATCTTATTAGTCAAGTTAGCCTTTTCTTTTTGCTTACCGTTTGTTGAGTTCTTGGTCCTTTGACATAGCTATTTTCATCTGAATCAAGTCCAGACCAGCTGATAGAGGTGACCCCACCCCTAGTTGGGTGACCTTTCCCTCAACAAAGGAGACCTTTCCCTCAACAAGGGAAACTCTTCCCTTTGCCCAAGTCACTATCAGTCAAACAACCTGTTTCAACAAGTTGGGCGACCCTTCCCCAACTTGGGTGACCTTGACCTTAAGTTGGGTGAACCTACCTCAACTTGGACTAACCTACCCCAACTTGGGAAAAATTTCCCTAACTTTGGTGAACCTTCTCTAACTTGGGTGAACCTGCCCCCCAAACAGCTAATTTCACCCTTCATTCAGTCATTCTAATCATCCACTTCCTCTCTTTGAGCATACTTCTCCTCATTTTGAGCATCCATCTCCTCATTATGAGCATCTGTTCATCCATTTCGAGAGTCCATCTCCTGTTCCATGATCCATTTTCTCATTCTGAGCATTCATTTCCTCATTTTGAACATCCGTTCACCCATTCTAATATTTTTCCTCCTTGTTCTGAGAGTCTGCCTATCATTCCAAGCATCCATTCCCTCATTTCGAGCATTTTTTCCTCACTCTAAGCATTCATTCATCCATTCTAAGCATTTTTCTCCACATTCTGAGAGTCCATCTCCCCTTCCAAGCAATCGTTTATTCATTCTAAGCATTCATTCATCCATTCTGAGCTTTCATCTCCTCGTTCTGAGAGTTAGTCTCTTCTTCCAAGCAATTTTTTTGAGTAATCATTCATCCATTCTAAGCATTCATCTCTTTGTTCTAAGAGTTAGTATCCCCTTTCGAGCATTTCTTTCTTTGTTCTGAGCATTCGTTCATCCATTTCGAGCTTTCATCTCCTCATTCTAAGAGTTAGTGTCCCATTTTGAGCATTTGTTCATCCATTCCAAGCTTTCATCTCCCCATTCTAAGTGTTTGTATCCTCATCCTGAGCATCCATCTCCTCATTATGAGTATTTTTTGCCACTTCTGAGCAATCATTTACTCATTTTGAGCATTTGTCTATCCATTTCAATCATCCATTCACTTGTTCCAAGTATCTCTTCATCCATTTTGAGTATTCATCTCCTCATTCTTAGATTTTTTCTCCCCTTCCAAGCAATAATTTACTCATTCTAAGTATTCTTTCATCCATTTCAAGCATCTGTTTCCCTAATTCGATCATCTGTTTCCCTGATCCGATCATCTATCTCCCCATTCTGAGAGTCTATCTCCCCATTCTGTGAGTCTGTCCACCCATTTCAAGAGTCTATTTCCCTATTCTAGGGGTCTAAAAGTAGATAAGTGACCTTTCCTAATAGATTGGTGACCTTGTCCAACAAATAGGTGACCTTTCCAACCAATAAGAAAACCTACACTTCAATAGGCGACCCTTCCCACCAATAGGTGAACCTTCCCTTCAATAGGTGAACCTTCCCTCCAATAGGAAAACCTTCCCTTCAATAGGAAACCCTGCCCACCAATAGGTGACCTTACCCACCAGTCCATCTATAAATCATCCATTCATCATTTGAAAGCATCGCTGGGTTACATATCCCTTGTCTTTTTCTCAATCCAAATCCCTTGAACTTCATTTAAAAAGTTACTATCCAAATTGACTTAGGTTTCTTAATCTAATTGTAATCATCAACATATGCTTAGGATTTTCATCCATCATGAGTCATTTAATCACCATTTGGTCCAATTAATCCACTTTCAATCTCAAGTTTGATTAAGTGCCACAACCATCCATATATCCTTTAATCTGATCAATCAACACCCTAAGTCACCTAGGGTAATCTCTGAAATTAGTTTAGAATCCCTTTCATCATCTTATATAGTCCATGATTTGATATTATCAATCATTTCATCAATCGACCTTATCCAATCTAATCCAACCACATCCCTATTTGATCACCCAATCAATCTATTTCTATCTTGAAGTAGATTCACGGTCATAATCATCCTATGGTAATCCAATCCCATCAAACTATTGAACTTGGTTTAGATTGAATCCCATCACATCGTCCAATCATTCAAATTTGAGCTTTTACCCAATCCTAAATCTAAGCTTTTAATCCAATCCTAGTCTGAGCTTGACCTAAATCCCAACTTGAGCTTTAATCCATTTCCATCCAAAATATTTTGATCCATCCTATTTATCTTCTATTTTTTCATTTCCATCTTTTCAATCTATATCCATCTAATCCAACATCATGAATCCTTATCCTCCATAAATATTAGTCAAGGGAAACCCTAATTACATTGACGACGATAATGAGAGTCTTGTTGATCAAGAGGTATATGACATTGATCCCCTTGATGCTATAATTTCTAGTAAGATTTCTCCAACCACTTTCCAAAATACAATTACCCCTATGAGCTATTTTTTTATGTCTTCATCCATGCCTAATAACAATCCTTATGCTACCTTTGATAAGGGATATCCATTTTTTTCTTCATCCGCATCTCCATCATATTCTTCATCTATATCTTTCTCTCTCTTATCCCTCATCCACATCCTCTTATCCCAATCCATAATTCCAATTATCCTATACTAATCTACCATCCCAATCTTCCCATCCTAATCTATCATCCCAATACTCTCCTATTACAATCCCCCATCCATGTCCCCCTATCCTAATCCTCCTTACCATTCTACACATATTAATCCTACAATCACACCTTCGTATCTTAATCCTACACCCCCATCAACCTATCCTAATCCAACATCCACATCTTTCTATCCTAATCCATCATCCATGTCCTCCTATCTCAATCTGCCATCCCCATATTCCCATCCTAATCCACCATCCCAATACCATTATTACAAACAACCACCCATATCCTCTTGTCCTAATCCACCGTCCCAATATTCCTATCTTATTTCCCCATCTACTTCCTCTAACATCAATCCACCATCCACATCTTGTCCACTATCACAATTACCCTACCTTAACCCTCCATCTAACCTTGATCTCCCCACCAATCCTAATCCTCCACCTACTCTTAGTCTTCCATCCAATCCCATTCCTCCACTAATACTAGTCCACCAATCCATAATCCCAGTCCTCCACCAACTCCTAATCCTTTGTCTACTCCCATCACTCTAGCTAAGCCTATAATATGCACGATTCTCACTCCAAAAGTTCTCCAAGGGCTTATGACAAAGAAGAGATCCCCAACTCCACATCCTGAAGTTGTGGAACCATTCTACCTTGCTCCATCATCCATGGTCACTAGTGATGAGACCCTTCTCCATCCCACACCTATCATTATAGTTACAACCCCTAGCATCACTCAAACCATTGAAACCATCACACCCATCGAATCCATTGAAACCCCATCTCCTACTCTGAGTGCCACCAAACTGATCAAAGACAATCAAACCCAATACACTCCTCTTACTCCTAGATCAACCCAATCCATATAAGACATTCAAATCCAATTCACTCCTCCCACTCCTAGTAGCATCGAAATCCATTCCCATGAACTTCAAGAATCCTCCATCCTTCCATCTCCCCCATTTGATGAGTCTCTCCAACACTCCATTATAATGCCACCCACATAAGATGAGTCATGCCAAGAGCTTGATCCAAATAATACCATTTCCTCTTCTCCATGTCAAGATCTTGTCATCCCATATAGCCCACTTCAAGATCACAGTTTTCCATCCATTCCAACCCATGCTTCCCTTGACACTCAAGATCCGATCACTCCATCGCATGAGCCCTTATCATCTACTACCACAAATCTAGATTCTATCATGTCACCTAATCCCTCTCTTGATCCCTTACCACTTGTTCCAATCAAGATGCTGCTATCCCATCATCTCCATCTCATGATCCTCCATCGTCGCCTAAACCTACTATTCCCATGCCACTTTTATATCCCCTTGCTACTCTCACATTCTTCCATGGTGGTCTCCTTTCAGAAGAAAAACAAAGACTATATTCCACCCATCATCCTCCACCTATAATGGAATCGCATCATTATTCCAAAATAATGAAAATCCTATCATGGATCAAATGTTCAAGAACATGAAATATCAAGTAAAAGATTTAGGCCTTCATGAGCAAGGTATTTTAGAGCCCATCCAGGTCAAAGAACACTCCTATACGCAAGGTATTAGATGTACTACTCACGAATCACAATCCAAAAATTTTGGTACAACCTCCCCATATCCTCATCAATCCTCTTCTAAATGAATAAGAGGCTCCTCCCATCACTCCACCAGATTATTTGCTGACATTCCCGCTCCTCCATCGTATTGCCTCAAAACAACCATCTATATTCCTCCTTCAACTGCTCCATCTATTTTGTGTCCTAAAATCCCTCCATCCAACATCTCCCATCCTTCATCTACTTCATCCATTTTGGGCCCTTATGTCCCACCATCTCCCATCACACATCCTCCATCTACTAAGTCCATTTTGGGCCCTTATATCCCAAAATCACCTCCTCCATCTCATCCTATTTATCCTTTCATCCACCCATCACCTATCCATATCAACTGTTATAAAAATCCCACTCTCATATTCCCTAATCAAGATAAAAAAAAGGCATGTACCCACACATCCTCCATCCACATATCATCCCAAAAATTATACTTCCACCACTTCATTCATATTTCCTCCACATCATCCATCTCCTTGCACCCATCCCATTGCTACAAAAAGCTCTTTGGATGCTAAAGAAAATTTCATAAATCTAAACATCCACATGAATTGAAAGCTCCTAATGTCTCCTTAAAGAAAGATGTTGAAGAAAAGAAAAATCAAATCCAAAATTTGAATGAAACCCACAGACCACAAAGGCCCACCAAAGCAAAAATCAAAACCATGTGGATCCCAAAGAAAAAAGATGCAATGCCTTCAAATGAAAATTTTGTAACAAAATCCAAAATTGCTAATCCCAACACTAAACATTCTCATCCACCATCTCCTAGATCTTTTGTTAGAGTAAAGGTTTTCACTTAATTATATTAATTAAGTCACCTTTATTCTACTCTTAAGATTTCACTTTAGTTGCATATTGTGACATTTAATAATTATATTGATTATTAAATGTCTACCTATTAGGGTTTACTATTAGGTTTTACGATCTCCTTCTATAAGGATTGATCCTTTGTATATTTTTGAATTAATTCTTTTCACTGATAATAAACTTTCACATTGTCAGAGTAAAACCCTTGTTTGTTTCCTATAGATTTCTTCCTTGTGATAGGTTTTTGCATGCAGGTTTCTTGGGCTTAATAGATTTGTTTTTCATCAAATATTACATGGTATCAGAGCTCGATCTGTTGTAGCTTGTTCATGTTTGAAGAAAAAGGGAGCAAGGGTTTGACAGAAGAAATTCAGGATTCTTCAACAAATTTGAGAGGTTCTAGTTGTAGTTTTCAGATCTGGTATTCGTTGCCCAATGTTATTTTTTGTTTCTTTTTTGCTTGCAAAAAAGATTTTTTTTTTTTTTAGCATTATTTACAAGCGCATGCATGTGAAAAGGAATTTTTTTTTGGGTGTCCTTCTCCATGTTGTTCACAGTGGTGTACTTCCCGGTATCATTTACCAGACTTGCACCTTATTCCTCTGAACGCCGTGCATGAGCTAATGTCTATGTTGGCATATCTGAAAAGGAAGAACTTCAAACCCCCGCGGGCACCGTACTTTGACTTGAAAGTTTTTTTTACTTGTGATTGCTATCTAGATCTATGGTTATTTTCATTAGAAAAAGCCAAAGGTACACATGATACTCATTTGAAGTTTTTCTTTCCCTCTCATTGTAAGCAATCTTTTCTAGCTTATACAGTTCAGTTTATTGAATTGTGGGGGGGTGTTTTATTTATTGTTTTTTGTAATTTACTTCAGTAAACTTGAAATTATAACAAAATGAAACCCCTTCTAAAATATGGCTGAGACCTCTTCTAGTCTAGAACTTCTAACCCCTCATAATTATCACACATGGAAACCCCTGATGACACAGCTTCTCCAGTCAAAAGGGTTGTGGTCCTGTTAGACACAGTTCAACCAGTTTTGACATGATCATTTGAGGTTATGCAACATAGAAATAAGACGGATGAGGCTATGGGGTTGATTTACTTGCATGTTTCAGATAGCTTGTTGTTTCATCTTGATGGGAGTAATAGTCCTCTTGAAATGTGGACCAAGTTCAGTGATTTTTTTGGTACCATCAATCAGTTCTGTGCCATCCAGATTGAGGTAGAGTTGACTTCTCTTGTCCCTGATTCTTTTCCCACTATTGATGACTTTCTAATGAAATTCAAACAACAGAGATCTCTTATACAACATTGTGGTAAGACCAAAATAGATGAGGAGTGTATATACCTAATTCTTTCTAAGCTTTGAGGTCCTTTTTAGATCTTCTCTTTGACATTTTATTCCACCATGGATGCAATGGGAAACTACCTTACCATGCCTACTTTTGAGGTGTTTTGTGATCGTTTGGCACTAGAGAAAGCCAAGATATCATAGTTGGATGCTCTCATAGGACCACAACACTAGGCATTGGTAGCACAATCATCTTAGGGGAAGTAGAAGCAGAAGCAGAAACATAAACCAAAAACTACAGAGTAGTGGAAGGATTCCAGTTCACAAAACACCTCTGATTCACCTTCTCCTAAGGGGGAATCATCGAAGAGAGACATACCTAAGTGTTCTTATTGTACTAAGCTAGGACATGATGAGTCCAAGTGTTATGAGAAGAAGATAGATACATATGCAAAATAGGTTTAAGATTTGACAACTCTTCTTGAGAGGAACAATACTCATCACTCTTCTTCATCTACATTAGATGGGTCTTCTTCTTCACCATCATTCCAGACAAATGGATAGGCCCCACATAAGGGTCATGCATTATGTGCAACCACTAGTTCAGATTCATCTAGATTACTATTGGATTTAGGTGCTTCACACCATATGGCATCTTCTCAAGACATGTTCTCATCTTTCGAGGATGCATCCTCACCACACATATTGATGGGTAATAACACTTATATGAGTGTATGTGGGAAAGGTTCTATCAACATTGATGATGGTACATTCAATGATGTACTATGTGTTCCATCTTTGTCCACTAACCTTCTCTCTGTCTATCATATTGCTCATAGTGGGATAGGGAAGACAGTTGAGTTCACACCTAATTTAGTGCACATCAGAGACATTTAGACTGGAAACATTGTTGCAACAAGGACAATTGATCGTTCTTCCCGCTTGTATGCATTCACACACTTTGGTCCACCATCTCCACTGTCTAAGTTTTCCTCTCTTTCTACAAGAGAGCATTCAGTATCTGAGGTGAAGTTTGGTCACTTCAACTTATGTGTTCTTCCATCTGTTCATGAGACTAGTGTTGAGACTTCTACACCTCTACCTCCTGTTGAGATCACATATGTTCAGTAGGATTCCTCTTCAGCTATGACTGACATTGTTGCTCCACTCATTGAGCCATCAAGTGTAGTTGTTGAGGCCATATCAGAGGATATTCCTTTCCTCACAAATGATAGTTTCAGCATACCTATTATCCCATCTTCATTGGAGATTCCATTTCAGGATCATCTTGAGTTGTTTGATTCACCATCCTATTATTCAGACACTCATATTGCAGTTCCATTCTTCAGTGAGCATCATCTAGGACTTCCATTTTCACCTCACATTCAGGGATTTCCTCTTCCTCGACTGTTGGATCTATTTCTTCCTCTGAGGAGACACATTGTTTTGATCATTGGCACAGGGGTTCTCTCATTCTGGGGGGCCTTTGGAGCCTCTTCTCTCTCCTATGGGGGGAATATATTTTGTACTTGTGTGATAGAAGTAGTTCTTGGGGGGTCATGTTGAGTCCTCCTTCTATCTCTCTTCTTCTTTCACTCTTGTTCATCTCTTTTTGGAGAGGAGTTTTTTCCCACTAGGTTTTCTCCTTAACTCCGCTTTATAGAGATTTGATTATATTCAGGTACCTTATCAGGCCTAGTTGCCAGGACCCAATTTTACTTTCATGCATTGTAGTTACATTTTCTTTTTTGCACATGTTTGTAGCTGCACTCTTGCTCATCTTAAGGGGGGGGTGTTAGAGTAAAGGTTTTCACTTAATTATATTAATTAAGTCACCTTTTTTCTACTCTTAAGATTTCACTTTAGTTGCATATTGTGACATTTAATAATTATATTAATTATTAAATGTCTACCTATTAGGGTTTACTATTAGGTTTTGTGATCTTCTTCTATAAGGATTGATCCTTTGTATATTTTTGAATTAATTCTTTTCGCTGATAATAAACTTTCACATTGTCAGAGCAAAACCCTTGTTTGTTTCCTACATATTTCTTCCTTGTGATAGGTTTTTGCATGCAGGTTTTTTGGGCTTAATAGATTTTTTTTTCATCAAATATTACACTTTTTTGGGTCCTTATGTCCCAAAATTCACTATCCCATCTCCTCAATTATCCCCACATCATCCATCCATGAATACTCCTATCATTTCAAATCTACCACCATATGTGCCAATGTTGGTCTTAAACTCATCACCCCATCCAACACTTACTCGATCATTCAATCCATACACTTTCCAACATCCCATCAATTATCCCACATATCTCCCCCATCAAATCCCTTTAATCCATTCTTTTGCATAATCCATTTATCCTAATAAGGTTGTACCAACATCCAATAGTCACTTCAAACACGAGCTCCTCTTACCTCATACTGAAGTCGATGCTTGAGTTGTTCATCCCTCTCATTATCACATGTCTTCTAGATCCTCTTATCCACATCCCTATCGTTATCCATATCCTTCTGCATGCTATCCAAAAAATCCACAAAGTACACAAAAATCCAAAAAAAATCAAAAAGTCAAAAAAGTCAAAAATTTTGAAAAAGAAAAATAAAAGTAAAGAGAAATAATTCATCCAATGATGAAAACTTGGCAAAAAAATGTCCTGGATAATTACCATGATGAAAACCTAGCAAACAAACATCATGTGTAACTCCCCCATCTAGTTTACTTCTGCAATTGGGGGAAACCACATCCCCTTCACCTATCTCCTCCATCCCACTTATCTTACATATTCTACCTGTCATATATCATTTATCGCAACTCCTCCATCCTCCTTGTGATCTTTATTGAAATGGGGGAAAATGTATCTACATGCTTTGGAAACCTCTTCACATACATTCTCCTCACCTATACACTATCTTAATCCTTATCCACATCCATCTATCTATTGGTATGTGGTGACAGATCATGCTATATTTTATAGCCCATGGTATACTGTACACCCCAGCATGCATCCTTCTTAGGTTCTGGGGCTGGGCCAGGCCTCATGCGGTGGTTTGGGGACAATAGCCCTTGAGAAAAATTTTCCTCCTAATTTTTTGCATCATCACTAAAAAAGGGAAAACTCAACGAAAAAAGAAAAATCCTATTTTTGTAGAACCCAAAATATGGAAGCTTCAAAGCTTAATAAAAAGGGGTTCAGATGGGTGTTATAGGAGAATGAAAAATGTGATTATTCGCAAGATTGTAATAGGTTTTTGCACTGGATAATAAAATCATTGGATGGTTGCGGTTTGGTGGATGTAGCCCGGATTGGGTGAACCACATTAAATTCTCTATGTTATAATTTATTCTGTGTTTTTAGTTTCTCTATTTATTACTTAAATATGCATTTAATTGTTAGACATCTACCTTTCTAACCCTAAAAAGTGGTATTAGAGTGGGTTGTGTTTTGATTATCATCTGTAGGAAAGTCTCACAGTTGAGTGGGAGTAATGGTAGATGAGGGTAAGAAGGTTGAGAAGTTTAATGGGAAAAACTATCAATTACGAAAGATGCAAATGGGGGACTATCTCTATCAGAAGGATTTTTGTTGGCCATTGGAAGGAAAATCCAAGAAACCTGCAACAATGTCTAATGAGGATTGAGAGATTTTGGATAGAAAGACTCTTGGCGGTATTCGTTTATGCCTGGCATAGTCGGTGGTATTCAATATTACATAAGTGAAGACAAATCAAGAGTTGATGGAAACCTTGGTGAAGTTATATGAAAAGACTTCCGCTTCAAATAAGGTATTTCTTATGAAGTGTTTATTTAATATAAAAATGGTAGAAGGTGGGTCAATTATTGATCATTTAAATGAGTTTAATACAGTCACCTGTCAATTAACTTCTGTAAAAGTAAAATTTGATAAAGAAGTTAGGGCTATTTTGATTATGTTTTCTTTGCCTAAAAGCTAGAATAGCTTGGTAATGACTATTAGCATTTCTATTTCTGGTTTGAATACTTTGAAATTTGATGATGTTGTTGGTGTTATTTTGAGTGAGGATATTCATACAAAAATTTTAAGTGGAACATCTACACTAGGCAGTGTTTTGAATGCAGAAAGCAAGGGTAGAACAAAGGAGAGAGGAAACAATTATGAAAATCATGGGAAGTCACAAGGAAAATCAAAGGACAAAAGGTCCCAATCTAGAGACAAGAGGGATTGCTAGTACTGTGGTAAGCCAGGATATTTAAAGAAAGATTGTTGGTCTCAGAAAAAAAAGGAGACAAAAAGGAAGGAAGTAAAGAGGAAAATGTGGTAAGTAATAAATCTGATGAGGATGCTTTGATTCTTTCCCTTGATAATGCTGATGATTCTTGGGTGTTAGATTTAGGGGCTTCATTTCATGCTACCCCCCATAGAAGTTATTTTCTTGATTATGTCCAAGCAGATTTTGGGTTGGTTTATTTAGGAGATAACGAACCTTGTCAGATTTTTGGAAAGGGAAAAATCAAGATTAAGTTGCAGAATGGGAATCATTGGCTACTACATGAGGTAAGGCATGTTCCAAAGTTAAGCAAAAATTTAATTTGAGCAGGGCAACTAGATGATGAAGGTTGTGTTGTTACATTTAATGATAAAAATTGGAAGGTCACAAAGGGTGCCTTAGTGGTAGAAAAAGGTGTGAAAGTAATCACCTTATATCTTTGTATAGGTCATACTATTCCTTCTACTTTAATTGTTATGAAAAAAGGTCAATGTTTAGGAACAATTGTTGTAGTTCAATAGGTAGAAGATCATACAGTTGTTGTAGACTCTGAATCAACACTGTGGAATAATAGACTTGGGCATATGAGTGCAAAAGGTATGAAATTAATTCATTCAAATAATGTTTTACTAGGTCTAAAATGTGTTAATATGGATTTCTATGAAAGTTGTGTGTATAGAAAACAAAAGAGAGTAAGTTTTCTCAAGGATGGGAAGCAAAAGAAAGATGAGAAATTGGAGCTTGTGCATACAGATGTATGGGGAATCACTCAGGTATCTTCTCTCGGTGGCTCTCTATATTATGTTACTCTCATTGATGATGCGACTAGGAAAGTATGGATTTATTTCCTTAGGTAGAAATCTAATGTATTTGAAACTTTTAAAAAATGGAGAAGCTTGGTTGAAAATGAGATGGGTAAAAAGATAAAATGTCTCAAATATGATAATGGTGGTGAGTATTCCAGCAAAGAGTTTGAAGATTATTGTTCCTCTAATGGTATTAGTAGGAAGAAAATGGTTCCAAGGACTCCACATGAAAATGGAGTAGTTGAGTGCATGAATAGAACAATAATGGAGTGTGCACAGACTATGAGATTACATGCTAGGTTGCCTTTAAAAATGTGGGTAGAGACTGTAACCACTGTTGTTTATTTAATTAATAGAGGTCCTTCTAATCCTTTGGGTTGTGGTATTCCAGAGGAAGCATGTAAAGGTAAGAAGGTGAGTTATTCTTTTCTTAAAACCTTCGGTTGTGAAGCATTTGCACATGTTGATTTTAAAAATAGAACCAATCTTGATATAAAATCAAAGAAATGTATATTTTTTGGATATGGCATTGATGAATTTGGTTATAGGCTTTGGGATTTTGAAAATTAGAAAATTGTGAGAAGCAGGGATGTCATATTTAATGAGAAAGTTTTGTACAAAGATATGTTGCTGCAACATGAGAAAAAAATGATTATGCAGTGTTGGATGATATTCCAAACAATGATGTTTCAGTGGTTCCTCATGCTGGGCAACAACAAAAACAACAACAAATACCACAAACTCCTGTTAGATGATCTTCAAGGATAAGTAGACCTCCATAATTGTTCTCTCTCTCTTTGTATACTATTTTGTTAACTGATGTTGGTGAATGAGAATATTATGTTGAAGCTATTCAAGTGGATACCAAGGTTTAGTGGGAGCATGGAATGGAAGAAGAAATGGACTCCTTGCTAAAAAATCAGACTTGGGAATTATGCAAGTTGCTTGCAAGTAAAAAGGCTTTACCAAACAAATGGGTTTATAGGCTAAAAGAGGAGGGTGGAGGTAAGAAGAGATTTAAAGCTAGATTAATTGTAAAGGGACTTTCACAAAAAAGCGTTATTTATTTTGATGATATTTTTTCTCCAATTGTTAAAATGACTTCTATTCATATTGTTTTAATTATTGTGGTTGTTGAAGATTTGCATTTAGAACAGCTTGATGTTAAAACAACCTTTCTCTATAGTGATTTGGAAGAGGAAATATATATGCAATAGCCACAGGGATTTGAGGTCAAAGGTAAGGAGAAACTAGTGTGAAAATTGAAGAAAAGTTTATATGGATTGAAGCAAGCACCTCGGTAATGGTACTTGAGATTTGATAGTTTAATGGCTGAGCAAGGCTACATCAGGTGAAATTTTGACCATTGTGTTTATTTTAAGAGGTTGGATAATGACAACTACATTATTTTATGTTTATATGTTGATGACATGCTTGTAGCTAGGTCTAATATGGATCACATAAGTGAGCTAAAACAACAGTTAGAAAAATATTTTTCTATGAAGGATTTGGGGCAGCAAAAAAAATCCTTGGTATGAAAATTTGTATAGATAGGAATTTTTGTTTTGTTTTTATCTTAGGCTAATTATGTTGAAAAGGTGTTGCAGATATTTCATATGGAGAATGCAAAAGTTTTTAGTAAACCTTTGCCTAATCATGTTAAATTGACTAAGGATACGTGTCCAAAGACACAAGAGGAAGAATAAAATGTCCAAGGTACCATATTTTTCAGCTGTAGGAAGTTTAATGTATGCCATGGTATGCACGAGACTAGAAATTGCACATGTCGTAGGAGTTGTTAGCAGGTATTTGAGTCATCCCGGAGTTGAGCATTGGAATGCGATAAATGGATTCTTAGGTACTTGAGAGGTACATCCAATAATTTTTTATATTTTTGGGGCTCTAATACTGATTTAAAAGGCTATGTTGACTTAGATTTGGCAGGGGATATAGATACTAGGCTGAGTACCATAGGTTATGTATTTATAGTTGGTGGGACAACAGTGAGTTGGATTTATCGGTTACAAAAGGTGGTTGCTTTATCCACAACAGAGGCAGAGTATGTTGTTGCAATAGAGGCATCAAAGGAGATGATATGTCTACAACTTTTCATGGATGAGTTGGGAAAACAAGAAGATGGAAATTACTTGTTTACAAACAGCTAGAGTGATATACATCTTGCAAATAATTCTTCCTTGCATTCTAAAACAAAACACATATAGTTGAGATATCATTTCATTCGGTCAATGTTGGAGGATGGATAGGTCAAGCTAGACAAGATACATACAGATGTCAATCCAGCGGATATGTTTATGAACGTGGTGACAAGAGAGAAGCTTAGCTTCTCTTTAGCTTCAATGAAAAAAGAAAAATATGATTTTTGTAGAACCAAAAATATGGAAGCTTCTACGCTTGATAAAAATGGGTTTAGATAGGTGTTATAGGATAATGAAAAATGTGATTATTCACAAGATCATAATAGGTTTTTTCACTAGATAATAAAATCATTGGATGGCTGTGGTTTGGTGGATGTAGCCCGTATTGGGTGAACCACATTAAATTCTCTGTGTTATAATTTATTCTGTGTGTTTTTAGTTTCTCTGTTTATTACTTAAATCTGCATTTAATTATTAGATATCTGCCTTTCTAACCCTAACACTATCTTCCTTGTCAACCCATCATGCTACCATTAATCTCCATTCATTTTCCTTGTATCCTACCCATATGCATCTTACTCCCTTATCTATCCATCCTTCTATCTTCCATCCCTGATGCCTCATCATACATGGCATATCTAGAGTGGGGGAATCTTCTTGGTGACTTAGTCCTTGGAGACATCATTAATTGATCCTATCATCCCTTTCATCTCCCCATCTTTATCTCCTTACCCATCCAAAAATTATTTTCATCTCCCCATCCTTATCTCCTTACCAATCCAAAAAATCCCTTCCATCTCTCCATCCTTATCTTCCTATCCATACATCATAGCATCCCTTCCATCCCCTATCCTTATCTCCCTATCCATTTATCTCTATCCTCATCCCATCTCATAATCCCATGTCATTGGTATCTAGCTATAGGCTTCCCCCCGTGCAATCCAATTCATCTATTGCATCAACATCAACTCCTACTTCTTTCACACATCTTTCTAGATTCCTGTCACTTCTCATCACTCACCTCTCGATTGTATCATCCTCCCAATTCATCTTTTGATGATTTGGATAACTATCCCATCCCTGAGCTTCATGTGATCACCATCATCCTATCTTATCCACCAGGTCTATCTTGTCTAATCATATTGGTCCCATCATCCTTTTATCCACTTACCCTGGTCATCTCATCATCCCTTATCCATCATTTTTCTTTGGTCTTTTGTCAAACTACATTGCCCCTGCACTTTCACATAGGCAAGGTCAATCATCTAATATACCCCTAGGGATATTTTTGTCTATCCTATCTTTATCATTTATCATCAATCTTTATTTTCTGCTTTCTATTTTTCTTTTTTCCATCTGGTCTTTGTCATCCATCAAGGTCTTCATTGTCCTCTTTCTACTTTTCCTTTTATTAAACTACGAGAGATCTATGCTTTCACATAGACAAGGCTAATCTTTGATTGGCCCTCAATCCCCTAGGTCTTTAAGGTGTGTCAATCTCATGTCTTATCTCTCTTGTGCCGTGTCATCAAGCATGCCTCTATCTAGCTGGTTCTTAACGAACAAGATCCACTAGTATCAGTAGATCCAATCCATTTTGAGTAACCTGTGTCATATTGATATTTTATTTTAGTATCTATCTTTGGTCTCAACAAGATACATCCTTCCTAACTAACCTCATCAATCCCATCCATCCCTTTGATTGTATGGAAAAGGACATTCAAAATTGATTGTGATCTTTTGATGCTTTTGGCTTTTTTTTATCATTTGAGCTCCCTATTATCACTTGTCATGGTCTCCTTGATCCATTATATCATGGTGTTCTTTGATTGGTAAACATAGGGGTGTATCTTGATCTTTTCTTTGTTGTTGTTTTATCAGTTGTTCCACGTAGTACCCACCAAGACTCCTTTGGTCTTGTGTTACACTAAGGCATCCTTTTGTGCTTGTGGTTATTCCAATTCTTGGCCTAACCAAGGTATTCATGAATTTGACGTGTTGGAATATCCTTCTTGTTTGTTGTGTTTGTTTCATGTATTAGACAATAATCTGCCTTGGTTCATACACCCTGACAATTGGTGTCTCATGCTATAGCAAAAATCAGTGCTCCAAAAGTGGCAAATTGCATTAGGATTGAATTTCCTTTTACAATTTCATTGCATTGCATGTATCCTCCCTCTCTTTTTATCTATCTTTTCATTTACCTCATCATTTTATCCTCTTTTCAATCTTATTTGAATAATATAGATTGGTTATTCTAAGAATCTTTTCAATCATCTCACATCTCCATCCAATCCTCAT
The DNA here is from genome assembly GCA_007258455.2 of Sequoia sempervirens. Lineage (NCBI taxonomy): Eukaryota > Viridiplantae > Streptophyta > Pinopsida > Cupressales > Cupressaceae > Sequoia > Sequoia sempervirens. The sequence goes on along the minus strand of VDFB02009659.1, from coordinate 79,246 downwards.
CCAATCAAATCTAGCACAAATCATCTAATCACATCCTTAGTCTTGTTCTTAGTCTATTTACAAGCCTTGATCCAACCATCATCATCATCGCCATTATCATCTTCGGGATGTATCCTTCCCCATCCTTGGTGTTGTTCTGGGATGTATACTTCCCTCATCAACAACACTTTCATCATCATTATCAGAATGCATCCTTCCCTATCCTTGTGTTGTTTTTGGATATATCATTCCCTCATCAACGACACTCCATTCATCATCCACCCATTTTTGGCTTGTAGCTTAACTGGGGTAACATCACATTTGTCCTTGAATCCATTTGTGCTTCTCAATCTCCTATTGCTTGTCATCCTCTCTTATCCATAATTTTGCATCATCTTCACCATCTCCCCTTTCATAATCTCATCCATTTCAAGAGCACACCCATGTTCTCTTGAACCCATATGTCCTCTTGAGGAGGCATCCCCGATTCGTAATCTTCATCTTCACCCCCATCATCTTTCTTCATAATCACTACTTTGAATGATTGGGGAATATTTTCCAATTTAAGCACCTTATTCTTAGTCTTATATTTTAATCTTCTTTGAAATGATTCTACTTCATAGCACCATCTCAAAGAGAGTAAAAATGTAGACACCTAAATTTGGACACTTATATTTCTCCAAAATTTTCCCTTTTCATCTAAATGTCCTCTTATTTGTATTAATTAAGTAATATTGCTATTATTTAATTAATACCCTTAATTCTTCTAAATATCTAATGTATTTATTTAATAATTAAATACCTTACCCTTTATTCCTAAACTTTTTCTCAAAATAATTAAATAAATAATACATTTACTTAATTCCTCACATGTCACATCCTCCATCACTTTTTCTTAATCATAATCCATTTCCTAATCCCATCGTTAGGGATGTCCATATGTCTAATCCATGATAGGATGTGTCACATCCTCCAACTTTTACAAGTTGGCTCCTAATCTTCATTAGCCACTAACTATCTTCTAATTGTTGATTAGCTAGTATAATCAGTATCTTAGTCAACTCTATCATCTCCCAAGGAATATTGAATTCCTTTTATTATCCCCACGTTCTTCCTAATGGAATTTTAAATTCTATTTTATCCCTCCAAGAATCTCCTCTTCCCCATGCAAGTTGTTAGGAGTTATAGAACTCCTCACTTGTCACATCACTCACATGAGGACAAGTACTTTCCTTTTTGAGAACCTTGTCTTATCCACAAGGTACTTCTCATGTCAATATAAAATTCACTTTTATTCCTCCAACAACTTCTCTCATTCCCATGGTCCTCTCACTTGTCACCATCACTCTCATCCCAAGGTACTTGCAAGTACCTCCACCTCACCTGTCTTTCTTCTCATCAAATATCCTCATGACATATCATATTCCATATGGAAAGATGTGAGGGCTTGTGAATCCTTAACTCACAACAACCCTTCATCTAGCCCATGGGTATGTGGAGGGTCATGATGGGCCAAAAAGTGGCAATATAATGCTTATGTGGTTGATGATTATTTTTTTACCCAAAATTGATGAAATGAAAAGAGTTTTTAAAGGAGACTCTCAGCTTTCTACCAATATAAATTATGCCTTACTTTGAATTTAAGAAGTAATTATTATTCATTTTCTATTCAAATTACAACTAAAGTCCTGATTGATAGGCTGATTGAAAAACATCTATAGCTTTCATAAAGTTTTGACCAAGTTAAGGTGGTCAGACATATGAGTTTTTATATTTTTTAAAAGTTGTAATAGAAAAATCACAATTAATTAGTTACTTGGAAAAAATTTACAAAAGAATATGCATCACATCGGTACATGAGTCATCTACTTATATCTAAAATATTAAAAAAAATATTATCATTTTATTGTGGTTAGGGTGGTTAGACAAACACCTACTTATTTTTTCCTGAAATTTAAGTACTACTACATTGAAATTTCAAATTTTCACAAAATAGATTTTTTCTTAGACAAACATAGTAGTTTAGAAACTACATTCAATTGTCTACGGATTTTGTTCTTACATATTTTTGAAATAATATAGATAACTTATTCAAATTTTTACGTTAGTTTTCCTAACTCTAATTTTTCTATTTTTTTTGCCACTTAAGAGCCTATTTTTTCCATGATGATCCTGCACATACCCCCATGTGGGCAATATCTTGACCATTCAATCCTCTAGAGATTCTTCCCTTAAAATGAAATATTTTGTCTCTCATTTACAATCAATCACATTTTTCTTTCAACACATTCAAGCTCAAACAACTTCAACTCTCATACTCTCATCCACCATTGCTGAATCCTCTAGCTCTTGTATCCACTTTGTTCATCTATCAAAATACCCACCTTCATCATTTGAATCTCCTTTGAATCCTTGTCATATTGCATCCACTTTTAGCACTCTTGCCATCAAGGAGCACACATTATCAACTATCAAAGGGCTAACCAAGGAGCAACTCATACAAGGTATACATATATTTTTCTTATCTTTATTTTTTTGAGGTTAACATAGCCCAATCTTGAGGTGTTTAAGTGTTCTTTCCTTCTTTTTCTTTCTATTTTACATAATTTAGGATAGGTAAATTGCGCTGATCATAGTTTCTCTTTGTAATTTTATGAGACATCCGAGCAACTTCAAGAGAGCATTATAGAGCATTACAAGAGAATTAACAAGACATTTCAATGCATATTTCAAGAGTTTATTGCATCAATTCAAATTCATATCATCATGACAAGGTTTTAATGCATTCATATATGTTGTCGAGCTAAGAAAGTGAGTGTAGCATTGTAGATCTACTAGAAAAAACTATTCATATCTTATTCAAGGAACAATATCTACATTCTTTATGGCCACTACATGTTAGATTGCATATTTGCATTACAATACAAAATCCAAGGTATCTACATTGCATCATTTCATATTTCATGCTTCATTTCCTTTATTTCATTCCTCTTGATTATTTAAATAAATAAGTTTTATTTATTTAAATGTGTCATTAATATCTCATGTTTTCTTATAATTAAATAAATTCTTTAATTTATTTAATTATTGTCCACCTTGGATTTTTTAATTTTTAAATAAAGATATTTATTTAAAATTTTCCACTTCCTATCTCTTGGCTTTTTCTAATTTAAATAAAATTATTTATGTAAATTATCCCACTTTTTGATTTGCCCACTTTTTAGTAAATAATTAAATTAATTAATTATTTACTGTCACATGATTTTTCCTCCTTTTTGAGTTAAATTTATTTTTAATTCAAAATAATCTTTCTCCTCCAAAAATCAAATAACTTTTATTTGATTCCTGATTTTCCAAATCTTTCTCTTTTTATACAATCCTTATCTCTCTGTCACATTTATTTTCAACTGTCGATTTGATTTTCTCAAATTGCATCTTGGCCGCTCATTTCATATTTTTTCCCCAACCCTAATTATGGGTAGTCACATGCAATCTTGATCGCTGACTTTAGGGTATTTGTCAACTTTAATCTTGGTCATCCATTCAAAATTGCATTTTCTATAAAATGCCATTTTTTCTTTCATTTTGTACATAGTTTACACACTTCTTAATACTTCATATTTTGTATATTTGATCTCAGGCTTGTTGAATCGTAGGCATTCTTGCATTTTATTCATTTTGTCATAGGCTTTACTTTGCATAGTTTAGACATAGCTTAATGCTTACTATTTGCATGATAGCATAGTAGGGCATATAGTCATTTAAAATCCTTCAAATCTTGCTTAGGGATTGTCTTTGTCATTAAATTTCTCACACATTCAATTTGATGGAAACAACACATTTGCAACAAGTTATAAGGGCTATGGAGGTGATTTATGGAGGTTTCGAGGATGATTTGGTATAATCATTCTTATTTATGCATTTCCTCCATTATTCTTCATAGTTAGCTTTGGTTTTTATGATTAATGCTTCAATCTGCTAACAACCATAAAATATCCTCAGTTACAAATAGAATGTAATAGAAAGCTATAAAACTGAAAGTGTGCACCTGGGAGACTAAAGAAGGAAGAATGGAGATCTAGAATTTTGGAAAATTTGTTGTCAAGGATGACTAGGAATCATTTGCTAGGTTGGGTGAATCAGTACAGTTTCTGGGAAAATGTGTAGATATAGGTTTTAGCCAAAAGGGTCTCCAGATCTCTAAAAATATCTATCAAGCTTGTAAAGTGGGATTCATTCACCACTTGTGGTGAATCAATCAACTTATACCTTTTCAAAAGATTGGGACCTAATTATGTTACTCTTAGTTTGCTTTGCTGTTTTTGACTAGTTTCTAGATTTGAAACTGCAAATTGCCACTTGTAGGTCTTCTCCAAGTTCATGCAAGGCTTGATGACAACTTTTGCAACTTTGATCACTTGATGAATTTTATCCAACATTTCTCCTTGAAAAATCTACAACCTAGCCCTAGAAATCACACATAAATGAGAGGAAAAAATGTTGTGGGGTTATTAAATAGGGGTTTTCCTTGGTCAAAACCCTTGTTGGTAATTAAACCTTGAAATGAAAGCAAATATGAATGGAGAATGATGAATGAACAAATAGTAATGTTGCAACTCACAAAACCCTAGCAATAAGGTTTTTTAAACTTGCTTGAAATGGTTGCATTGGATGTGGTTCTTGACTCTTTCTTGAATGATGTTGATCTTGCTTGAAACACTTGCTTGAATCATAAACTCTACATCACAATTGTTAGCATAATAAAAAAAAATGATGAATGCAATATTTGACAAGATGATTGGCACTTGAATGCTACTCTAAAATGCTTGATAATTTTTCGTTGAAATGATTTTGAATTCCCTTGTGAATTCTCTTGAATGCTAAATGACTTGTAAACTTGCTAGGTGAAAATATGAGTGAAAGAAGCTTGTATTTATACCCAATTATGCAAGAATTCCCAAAATTAGAATGCTACAAGCTAACATCAGATCTAGGATAGTAAAATACCACTATAAATTTGAATTAGGGCCACACAAGACTCATTTTCCTAAGGTGGCGAATCGTTCTTACCAAACATAATTAATGGGACCAAAAATTAAAAATGCTTAGAATTGTGTAAAAACTGGTTTGGGGCCAAAAGATCTAGGTGAGAACCATTCACCCAAGGTGGTGAATGAGTAACAAATCCTTAAATCTAGGCTACACAAGACAAGAACACCTAAATTATGATTGGTCAATGATTGGTGTTTGGATTATCCTCAAAAAGATGCAATAAATGAGGGTTGTGGATGCAAACTAGGGCCAATTAAAGCATAAGAAATCAAATTTATTAATTACAAGCCTAGAGAATTGTGAAAGTGTGTTACAACAACTTACAACACTTTAAATAAGGCAATATTAAGGTTTATTTTAATTAAAAATAGATTCATTGTACTTAGTTAACATATAAAACCCAAGAAAAGTGTGAAAGTCTGTTACAACACTTCACAACACTTTAGCAAGGAACTATTAAATTCCATTAGTTTACAAGGACCCAAGACCTAATATGAATGTGTTATCCACATTACAACACTAAATCAAGACAACATTAGGCCAAAATCCATGAGGGCCCAAAAAAATGTCAAAATGCAAAGGTATCCATTTTTATACACTATATTTAGCCCCCACTTTAGTGAGAGGATGAACTTTCTTCAAACTCACACTAAAGTAGACAATCATGCATCAAGAGGGGTTCAAATTCACCCATGCCAACAAGATGAGATGTCAACGATCAAGAGGGGTGATCAAGCCCCCAGGATCAAGATATCATGGAAAACCAACATAGGCACAAGAGAACGCACATGAGAAGGATGTAAAGAACAAGGAACAAGCATACACTCCAAAAGATGGAAAATATAAAAGGTAAAATAAAAAGAATTAGATCAAGCTTCAACCATTTGTCTATCTCGATGTGGATCGGATCTAGGCTATTTTTTTGAAAAATGCATACTCACTCTAAGGCAATGAAACTCCTAGTTGTTCATTGGGTGAGAAGTCCTAAAAGGTGAGACACATACACTCATGGCTAGTATGCACTCACACACATGAAAGTGGCTATGGGTAAAGTCATGCCTTATTCAAGCTTCCCACTCAAACCATACCAAAGTTATACCCTATGATAACTTTACTAAGGTGCCACACAAAAAATGATTTCCAAGCTTCATGAGACAAGAAAAACATTGTATGCTTGGAGCTCATGAAAAATAAGGATGGCTCTAGTTGTGTTATGCAAGGTGGCCATATAACTACAAATGAAAAATAAGAAATGTTCAAGGTATTCTTTCTTATTTCATTCGAGGTCTTTAACTTAGGGAGCATTATGCCTAATGTGTCCAAGAGAGGACCAATAAGAGAATATAGATTTCACAACTTAGGGGATGTATTGTGTCACATCAAGCCACTAATAAGAATGTGATATTCTTAGAGAGATCATTCTTTGGAAGGATATCACACCCAATGCCATCTACAAAGTGAAAAATGCATTGTATGAAGTTAGAAAACTGCACCAAGAACCATGAAAGAGAAAAATGCAAAAGAATAATGCTAATGTATGCATCCACCTTAAAGGAATTTCCAAACACCATGTTGTAAGAAATTAATTTAAAGTAGCAAGTGAAAAATGGAAACAAGAAAGGATACATGAGAGACAACTTGAAAAGCCCTATGTCGAGTCATATGTTTCCAAGTAAAGCCACATCATGCAAGAGAAAAAGTAAAAGCGAGGGGTTTCCTCCAAAATGAAAACACCAAACACATAAGGGATCTATGGATTTGAGGTCAGTATGTTCTTTTCTATGAGGTTTTTTAGAGAGCATGGAACTATCATCATCCCCCAAATACACATAATTAGACTTGAATGACATAGAGAGAGTAGAAAAAAGAAAAACCTATTGGGTCAACATGGAAGATGCACAACATAGATAACAATGAAGGTAAAAATAAAGGAATGCCACAAAGAGAGAGAGAATATCAAACAAAACATCACAGGGGATTCACATTACACACATGCAATGACAAAAAAGAAAATGAAAAAGAAAGAATGTGAAAGACTAGTAAGGAAAATGCTAGTCAACCTATGATTAGGTCATCTGCCTCCCAATCATGTTCATTGTATACCGAAGGTGGGAAACTAGCGAAAGGGACAAGAGAAAGTGCTAAACTAGGAGAAGCACTAGGTTCAACACTCTTTGGAGAAGATTTGTCATTTAAGCTCATGGAAGAGGAGAACAATGTATTCAATTCATTATGCACCTCTTCATCAATTTTAGCAACCTCGTCATCATCTTCTAAGTTAATCACAATAGGAGGTCAAAGGATAATTTCCATGGAAGGGTTCAGTTCCTATTGTGGATCTTGTATTGAATTTTCTTGTTTCAAGGTAGGGGTAGATTCATCATGCATTGCTTTAGTCAAGTTTGGATCTTGATTTCATTTGTTTAATTTGTCATGTAACCTGTGAGAAATGGCATGACATCTATGCCTATGCTCTCTAGCACCTCTATTTAGAACTCTTAGTTTTTTTTCTAGATGCATTTATGTAGGAGCGGGTTGATCAACCATAGGTTTATTTTCTTCCTTAAGGGGAAGAACAAAAGGAACCATGGGAACTTGTTCAACCACCTTCTCTTTAACTTTATAAACTTGTTTTATTCTAGGAGGTTCAATGGGGTTGGTTTCATTATCTCTTGGTCACTTGTAGGATGTAGGTGAAGTTTCTATTTTGGGTTTGTCTTGGTTGTTTGAAACTTCTTTGGGTTCAAGCATGGTTTCATCAAGGATAGTAGGTTGAGAGGTTGACGGGGACATGTTTTGGAGGGATCGTTAGACTAGTTTCTCTTCTCTAAATTTTTGGTAGGATCGGAAAAAAAGTGTTCTTAAGGTTTTATAGGTTCCATGGGCTCAGGTCAGAAGGAATCTAGGGAGAAATTTAATCTTGGTCGTTAAAGGGTTGAAGCCACTATGGTGAACAATGAATATTTAATTATCAAAGGGAAACTTTAAGTATTTATAAACAATAAAAGGCATAACTTTCATGGAGTGAAGACATGGGTGGCCTAGCTTCACATGAAATTGGTTCGACTATGGGATGATGGAGATTGTGACATCTAATGCTTTTGGTCCTATTTTCAGTGGTAAGGTGATCAATCCTATCGTAGGGCAAGCAAAACCATTGTGTGTTTTGATCCATTATTTTAGTTTATCATATACATATTGATAGAGTTCATGCAAAAGTAAGACTTCCTTGGTGATCACATTCTCTCCACAGGCAGGATCTATTAGTATCCCATTAGTGTGATTGTCATAGATATGGCTGGTTATTTAGATAGGACCATCGAGTGTATGTTTTATTATATACTTAGAGGAGAAAGCAATGTCAAGAGGATTATTAGTTTGACCCTTATGAGGAATGACATCTATTACCCTACCATTTCATCTATAGGATTAATAGTGATTGTATCAGTTTGAATAGAACCATTGTTATCATCATCTATATCCGCATTCATTACATCATTATCTATACTTTCTCTAGCTTTGACAAATGAAATATTATGTTTTGGCTAAAGGTTGGTGAAAATCTACAAGTTTTGGTTACGAATTTTTGAATTGAATTTAATGCTTTTTATATTTTTTGATATATGTTTAAGATGCAAATTTAGAATTTGAATGATTTTTAATGAAAATGGATGCAAAAATGCAAGCTAAATGAGCTTTTCACTAATGAAAAATTTGAAACCCTAGAATGCAATTTAACTAAGGAAAATGTTAATGCAATGTCAATGCAAGCTAAATCTAGGATGTGAATGCACTCCAAATCAGAATTATGATGATTTATATGTAGGTTCAAAAAAATGAAATGGTGAAAATTGGGCCTCTCTCTTTCACCTTTAGGGCTTTTGACCTAAAAGGAAAGGGGAAGTCTCCACACACTTCACTCAAGAAAAAACCCTAGAGATCCCAAAAGAGAAAGAGATCTTGCAAGAGGGCTATCCTAAGGGATGAATGATATCTAATGAGGGGTTTACTATCAAGTTTAGACTTGGAAAAGATAATGAAATGTGAGGGTGAAGCCATAATAGTGGTTTACAATTCAAGTGAGGAAGGAAAAATCACAAAAAATGACCCCAAAGCAAAAAAAAATATTTGGGGGTTCATACAAACCTATAGGTTCAAGCGAACCCATTAGAGGTTTGCTCGCACTAGGGTTCGACTGAACCCCTTTGAATTTTGACCACCAACAAACCAAAACAATTTCATAGTGAAGGGGTTCGAGTGAACCCTAGTTCGAGTGAACCCATAGGGGTTCACTCAAACCCCTAGGGTTTCTTACGAACTCCCTTATCCCTCATCCCCCACTCGAGACACAAAAAACCCTAAATTTTGGCACTTCAAAGATTTGGGTTGAGGATGAAAATGGAGGAATCTTCACAAACCCAATTGGAATCAGGTAGTCCTCAAAATGAGCTATCCAATGAATATAATTTTAATATGTTTTGGTTTTATTCTATATTTGTTTTTTTAGTTTTATTAAACATAGGATTTTCATCAAAAAATGAAGGTCTCTGTTCTGCACATGTGGAAAAATAGAATATTATCAATTTTTTTTTTTGAAAATATGAGTGCACCAAATATTGAAGTCCTTGATCCAACAAAAAAAAATTTAATTTTCAATAAATACAAAAAAATTTAAGCATTATATGGTCACACTATGTCTGAATTGTAAATGGTTTGACTTCAAAACTTGATTAAAGAAATAATATTCAATTAAAAACTATCTAACCAAGTGGAAGCACTAAATATTGGAGTTACAAATATAAATTTGAAAGAATTAGAATTTTATCCTTCATGGAAAAAAAGTTATGTGTTATACGGTGTGTCACTTTTTAAAAATGTTGTTTTATGAAAAAAGCTAGTTTTCACGGGAGATGGAAAAAGAAGTATAATCTAATTCCTAAAAATTTTGAAAAAAATATTTTTAGAATCTATAGACAAAATGTGATGAGACTCTATTTTGCATAATCTTCAAATTCCTCACAATTTATCTGCCGTAGGTGCCTGAATGTGAAGATTTAGTTAAAAATAATAATTTCAGTGTCTAGTTTGGCCACAAATTGTAAACCACTATTGTGGGATCAATTTCAAGTTGTAAAGAAAAAATCTAATTGAATGCAAACTAATCCTAAATGACCTAGAAAGATGAATAAAATGTAATAGAAATCTATAAAACTAAAAGTGTGCATATGGGAGACTGAAGAAGGCAGAATGAAGGTCTGCAATTCTAGAAAATCTATTGTAAAGGCTAACTGGGACTCATTCGTGAGGCTGGGAAAATCAATCCAATTTCTTAGAAAATGTGTAGATATAGGTTTCAGCCAAAAGGGTATCCAGATCTATAAAACTCTCTATCAAGCTTGTATAGTGGGACTCATTCGCCACTTGTGGTGAATCAGTCCAGTTCTACTTTTTTGGAAGTTTAGGACTTGATTCTATTCCTCTTAGTCTTCTCTACTCTAAATTTGACTAGTTACCAAATCTAAAACTGGAAATTGCCACCTGTAGGTCTTCTCCAAGTTCCTCTAAGGATTGATGACAAATTTTTCAACTTTTATCACTTGATAACTTTTCTCCAACTTTTGTCAAAAAATATGCAACCTAGCCCTATAAATCACACACAAAGGATAGGGGAAAATGTTGTGGGGTTAGTGAATAGGGGTTTTCCTTGGTCAAACCCCTTGTTGTTAATTAAACCTTGAAATGAAAGAAAATATGAATGGAGAATGATGAATGAAAAAATAGTAGTGTTGCAACTCACCAAACCCTAGCAATAAGGTATTGTAAACATGCTTGAAATGGCTGCAATGAATGTGGTTCTTGACTCTTTCTTGAATGATGTTGATCTTGCTTGAAACACTTGCTTGAATCATAAAATCTACATCATAATTGTTAGCACAATAAAAAACATGATAAATGCATTCTTTGACATAATGATTAGCACTTCAATGCTACTATAAAATGCTTGATAATATTCCCTTGAAATGCTCTTGAATTCCCTTGTGAATGCTCTTGAATGCTAGATGACTTGCAAAATTGCTAGGTGAAATTATGAGTGAAAGAACCTTACATTTTACCTAATTATCCAAGAATTCTAGAAATTACAATAGTACAAGCTGACATGAGATCTAGGAGAATAAAATCCCACCATAAATTTGAATTGAATTGAATTTGAATTTGGGCCAGACAAGACTCATTCTCCCAAGGTGGTGAATGAGTCCCACCAGACATAATGTGTGGGACCAAAAATTAAAAATTCTTAGAAATGTGTAAAAATTGGTTTGGGGCGAAAAAATCTAGAGGGGACCCATTCACCCAAGGTGGTACATGAATCCTAGATCCTTAAATCTAGGAAACATGAGACAAGAACACCTGGATTATGATTGGTTAATGATTGGTGTCAGGATTATCCTCAAAAGGATGCAATAAATGAGGCTTGTGGATGAAAAATAGGGCCAATTAAAGCATAAGAAATCCCAATTATTCATTATAAACCTGGAAAAGTGTGAAAGTGTGTTAAAAAAATTACAACACTCCAAATAAGGAAAGATTAAGGTTGATTTTAATTAAAAAGAGTTTTATTATACTTAATTAACTCATAAAACCCTAGAAAAGTGTGAAAGTGTGTTACAACACTTCACAACACTTTAGCAAGGCCCTATTAAATTCCATTAGTTCACAAGGACCCAAGACCTAATGTGAATGTGTTATCCACATTACAACACTAAATCAAGGCAACATTAAGCCAAAATCTACAAGGGGGGCCTAAACAAGTTTGAAAATGCAAAAGGATCCATTTTTCTACAGTACAATACCTAACTATGACCCATTCACCCTTACTAGTGATTGATTCCCTGATCAGCTCCTATCTATACCTTCTAGCAACTAAAAAAGTATCAAAATTCACTCTAAAATCCACATAAACATCGAGCCAAGAACCATTCACCCTTATTGGTGAATGAGTCCCTATTAGCTACTAATTTGCATTTATTGGACATTAAAATATCAGTTTCTAACTTCTGTTTGGTGTTTTTACTTTCTTGTTTTATATTCCTAATCTGTTGTTTCATCAAATTCATTACATTTAGCTTAAATTTCTTCATTTCAATGTATTGTTAAAATTGAAAATTGCATTCAAAAATTTCATTTTTAGCTCATTGCATTGTGTAATCAATAAATTGTATTGCTTAGAATCTAAAAATTCCATTTCATTCTAGGTTATTACATTTCCTCTTTTCCATTCTAGGGTTCACACACTGGGGTTGTAAAATTTGCATGAGCTTTACAACTTGGTGTCCTATTTGCAATACTATTAGAAGACGTAGTTCGAGGCTCATGTCATCTAGTGATCTATCACTTGTCGTGGATCTTGGGTACTCTAACTCTCTTTTTGATAGTGTTGAGAATCAACCCTCCATGGCTCATAGTTTACATACGTCTTTACCCATGAATTCACCTCCTACAACTAATGTCCTTAACATTACCAACATTGTCCCTACCATTACCACTTCCACTCAAGCTTTGGGGTCTACCCAAAGTCAAGGTGGAATTCTAATCCTGTTCTCCATGATAGAAATGTACATCCCTACATACACTAGTACACAACCTACAACAACATTCCAACTTACAACAACATTCTAACCTACAACAACATTCCAACCTACAACATGCTTCTAACCTACAAAAAATTTTCAACCCAAAACTACCATTCAACCAACTACAAAACTCATACCCACTAGCACCATATACACTTCCATAGGTATTGTCACAAGAAATACTTCAAACACAATAAACCCTCAACAATCCAACTTTAACAACCTACAATTCACTAGCCCCCCAGATACATACACTACACAACCTTATTTGCCTCAACATTATAACCAAAATGACTCTCTCATTAACCCACTTTTGCAAACCATGACATCCCTTCAACAACAAGTGGCAACATTACAATAAAATAATAACTATCAACCTTTGCAATACATGAAGTCCACCCCATTTTCCCTTGACATATTAACAACATGAATGTCACAAGGTATAGAGGTCCCTTGATTTGAGAGACATGGTTCAAAAGGAGACCTTGTAAGCCATGTTTCTGCCTTCACAACCTTGTGTACTGACTTCATCTTTGAGGATAAACTTATGGCTAAGTTATTCCCTAAATCATTATAAGATACTGCTTTACAATGGTTCTCCTCTTTGCCAAATAATTAAATTAGTTCATTTAATGAATTTATTGATTCCTTTTACAACCACTTCCATATTCACATGGGTCCTAATATGACCCTTTCTGATTTAATGAAATGCAAGTAAAAAAAGGATAAGAAAGTGACTAATTTCATAGCTTGATATCAAACACTTTATTCATAAGTGAACATTAAGATTCCTGATGTCAACCTTCAATGACTGTTCATTTCTATCTTACAATATAAAATCCAAAGAAAACTTGAAATGTTGAGGTTTCCATCCTTCACACAGTTATGTACAACCCTTCGTGACCATCAAAACATGACTAGAGGCCGTGATGTGAAAAATCCCCCTAGTCATCCTAAAAATTTTGAATCCACAACTCAAAACAATTATCAACCTTTCAAGAAACAAAATAAGGTATTTTTACAATTAAATCCTCCTCAGACAAGTCAACAAAACAATAATCAAGTGGCTACTATAAAGTTGACAGCTCCTTTCAGGGATAAGGAGAGATATTTAACCTCTTTACCTGAAACCCTTCACAACATCATGTTGTAGCTTATTGACAAGAACATACTTACCTTACCTGCAATTAGAGAATGTGACCCTTCTATACCATTGCCTAAAGGCTTTCAAAAAAATTATTATTTTCATTACCATCAATAAAATGGACATGGTACTGTATATTGTAAATGTCTTAAAGATCTTGTGTAAGACCTTGTTGACAATAATCAACTTCAAATTGGAGGTGTGATTGATAAAAGTAATATGTTTGTAGCTTCTAATAAAAATTTACAAATCTATACAAATTCCATGCCTAAGCACAATATTTTTTTTATCAAAGCTAGTGAAACAAAGAATGATGTGATGAATGTTGACACGAATGAAGGAAATATGGATATTCTTCAACAAAATCCCCTAGATGAAGTGGTAGAATTTATCAAAGCTAGACCTCGTAAGGGATCAAATAAATAACTTCTTGATAATGATTTGTCACAAAATGACACACTTAAATGTGCACTTAAGGGTCATCTTTACATAGCTGGTAGAATCAATGACAAGCCCACTAATGGGATATTGATTGATCCCATTTGTGGAGAGAATGTGATCACAAAAGAATTCTTATTTGTGCATGAATTATATCAAGATACATATAACAAACCAAAAGAATGGATGAAGATGCATAATGGATTTGCTTTCCCTACGAAAGGATCGATAGATACCCCTTTTAAAGTGGGACCGAAAACATTAATTGTCTCATTTTCCATCATCCCACAATTAGACCAATTTCATGTGAAGCTAGGCTATCCATGAATTTACTCCATGAATGTCATCCCTTTAGTTGTGCATAAATCACTAGTAGAATTTGGAAAATAAATGACTAGGTGACTAAAATTTTTAGTCACAACAACTAAAAATGACTAAATTCTACTAATTTTTTGCAACTAAGGTACAAATGAGTAAATAAATGACTAATTTGGTTGTGAATAAAAAATTATTAGTCACACAAATAAAAATGACTAAATAGTTTGTCATTTATTTAGTCACAATCCATTTAAATGGATCATTTAAGGAATCAAAAGTCAATTGTGCTATTCCTAATTTTCATTTTAATAAACATACTCTAAAAATTTCATCAAAACTTTATTTTTAGGTGTAGCTGCCAAAACAGAGAATTTTAATGACATAAATTTAATATTAATAAAAATACTCTAAAACCTTCATAGAAACCTTAATTTCACACGTAGCCCACCAAAATGGAGAAGTGAAATGAAATTCTTATGTTCTCCCTATAAATAGTTCAAGTTGGTTGGGTTCAAGCTTTTCGGTAAATAATGATAGAAAATGGTAAGGATATGTGCTTGACAAGAGGCATAGGATTTATTACTGTTTATCTCATTCCTACTCAGCTCAACAAGGGTTGCATTGTTCATGCTATTGTTTGTAATCTAGGTATTTATTTGACATATATTTTCATAATTTCAAATTCATTCAAATTCTTTCAAAGTGAAACATAGATATTAGGACCTGAAATGCTTGCTCTCTTCCTAAGTTTTTCACTTAGAAAGAGAGAGATTTGGATCCTAAAATTCTAGGTGTTCATTCACATAAGGACATGTATGATGTAATGTTATGTAAAATAACTAAAATAAATGAAATTGACTAATTAAGATGATCTAAAATGCATGCAAAACTAAGATTTATGCCTTTTTTGAAAACATAATATGATATGCAAAAACTATGAAATATGAAGAGATAGAAAGAAATGGATAAAAGCAAAGTGCACCTGGAGGTAGAATGATGTCATTGGAATGTTCTGAAATTTCTTTGAAATTTTTGTAAATGATCATTGGGACTCATTCACCAAGCATGGTGAATTAGTCCTAGTTCTATTAAAAACTATTAGAAACTTGTTTATGACTATCGAGAGTTGAAATATCAGAAAATAAATTTTTAGGCCTATAGGTGAGACTAATTTGTGAAGGGTGGTGAATCAGTCCACTTACATAAATCTATAAAATCAGGGGAATATTCTGTGGATTTAGATATGCAATTCTACCTCCTGCAAGTCTTTGCTGTTGAAATTGCCAAAATCAGGTCTAAAAGAGACTTTTCCTTGATGATTTGACTTGAATGAAGGGAAGAAGACTTGGATGAATTTGAAATGCAATATTAAATGATTATCAGGCTTCCAGAGGACCTAAATCTACATACAAACAACCCAAGAAGAGATATTTTTTATTATTAGGGCATGGGGGTTTGCCTTGGTCAAAACCTGTTTAGGTAATTAAACCAAAATGATGAAATAAGTAAAAGAAGAATGAAGAAATGGAGTATATTACCTTGAAACGATGTTTGATCTCAGATATATACAATGACACATGTAAAATCTATCCTTGAATGCTTTAGAATGCTAACTTGAAGATCTTGCTTGACTTGTAGTGAAAGATAATCATAAGAGATGTTGATAGAATTGATGGGATTGATATATTGTAAAAATGAGCTAAAAGATGCTTATTTATAGTCAATTGTGCTTTAGTACCTGATCATACTACATCATAGGCCAACATATAGTGAAAATAATCTTTAAATTTCACATTTTCCCACTCAAGGGTCAAAATAGGGGCCAGATAGGACTCATTCACCAAGCATGGAAAATGGGCCCCACAGGGGCCATTCCAACACCTAAGAATCTTAGGAGATAGGAAATAAGGTTTAAATGCTATCTTGTTGGGTGTTTGATCAATTAAAGCCTCAAGATGAACAATATGGGTAAAACATGAAATGTTAGTGATGATATAAATGTTGAATAGGGCTTGGGACATATAAATCAATGTGAAAGTTTAATTAAAAGTACTTTACAATACTAAAATAAGGTTCACATAGCCTATAATGGCACAAGAACCAATGTGAATGTATAAATTGATTACAACACTAGTTTGACATTAAGATTATGTTAAAATATTTCTAGATTGATGAAATAGTGTTATTATAATGTTGAATTTAAAAAGAAATAAGTTAATTAAGTCTATAAAAATGTGAAAGCTTCTTACAAGACTTCACAAAACCTTTACAAGATGTCACTAAAAGAATATTGTTTTATTTTCAAGGGTCCAATACCTAGTGTGGACACATAAAATGCCTCACAAAACTATATTAGGGCCTCATTAAGTCCATTTAATCTCATGTCAAGCAATGTGTCCCTTTTTCTATGGTACATTTAGCCCCCACTTTAGTGAGAGAAACTTGCTTCCTCGAGCTAAAGTACCCATTCAAGAGAGATCCAAATGTATGCCAAGCCCCCAAGATATAAGATCATACAAAGGAAAGGAAGAAAAATAAGATGGAAAGGATGTAGTCACTCTGGTCCCATAGAACTTTGGGTTGTCCACGGGGTGAGAAGGGCCAAAACATAAAGAAAAGGAAAAGAGTAACATATGCTAGTTGGCATGTACTCACAAACAAAAAAGTGGCTATGGGGAAAAGTCATGCCACTAGTTGGGCTTCCCACTCAACCATGCCAAAGCTATACCCATTTGATAACTTTAACAAGGTGCCACAAAAACAAATGCCAATGAACCAAAAGACAAAGTACCATAGTCATGCAAGTTGTGCTATGCAAGGTGCAAAAATGTAAAATGTAAAATAATGTAAAAGAAATGTAAAAATGTCATAATGTAAAAGATGTTCAAAGGGATTTTTCTTAAATTCATGCTATGTCTCTTCTTAGGGAACATTATGCTCAATGTATCAAAGAGAGGAAAAAGTGAAAAAGATCTCATCTTGTTTCCAAGAGAGGACAAGTGTAGGGTCTCATCCTAAACAAGATTGTACCTAATGTTTCCAAGAGAGCATGTTGCAAGAAAGATAAAATCACACAATTATTTATGTGAGTGGTGATGTATGTCCCCACTTTAAAGTAGTTTCAAGCACCCATACTACGCTTAATTGCTTTAAAGTAGACAAAGAGAAGAAAGAAGACATGAGAGCTTATCTGGAAAGCCCTATGCCAAGTCATATATTTCTAAAAAGCTATATCATGAAAGACAAGTATTTCAAATGCGATCCAACCTTAAGACATGTCATTCAAATCTCAAGCTTGCTCTTAAATTTTCATGAAAGGTTAACAACTAGCCAAAGAAGGCAATGAAAAATGACATATGAGGACAAGGCTCCAAAACCACTTGCCCCCACTAAGTGTAGGACAAAGGTGAGTTGAAAGGATTGATGAAATGTATGCTAGAGTGAAAAGTAAGAGCAATTAAAGAAATTAGGTGCCCCATAGGAAAGCATACAAAATTATTGAAAATGTTGTATTTTACGGCTCAAAGCATTACATTCATTAGTGGAATGACCATGGATTCTATGCACAAAATAAAGTCTTGGAATAAAATTTCATTCTAGTTCGAGGAGGAAGTGTGATCAAATTATCGTGAAGAAGTTGTGACAAGATATCCTCTTGATTAGGAGGAGATAATGGTTGTCTACTTGGGATCAAAGATGTATCTTGCATAGATGTCATACCTACACAAGACTCTATAGATTGTGAGATGTCATCTTCTTCATTATATAAGGAAAAAAAATCTAATGAATTCAAATCATGAGAGTATTGAAAGATGATAGTGTGAATGTTGTAATGTTCAAGACTAGGAGCTTGAAAGGATGAGGTGTTATTAAGGAGGTTGCATGAAGGTGGGTATAGAGATTGTGAGAATTTCCTATGGGATATGTATGAGATTATGTGAGCAAAGGGGATTGAATGGAGACTTGCATATCCTCAACAGGCTTGTTGTTGCATATTTCTATATAAGGACAATCAAGAACCATATGTGTTTCATAATCCAATTCCATAATAGTCTCCCTAGGAGAAGAGTTTTGAGGAGAACTACAAGTCATGTGTTCTTGAAAAAGAGCACTTGAGTCTTCTAAAATAATGTCATCACTAAGAGTGGAATGATCAATGATAGGAGTATGAGGAGAAGAGGATGTGAATTGGATTTCCTTTGTCGTTAAGGTTTCATTCTCTTGTTCCATATTATCTACCTGACAAGGAGATCATGTAATATGTTTAGCTAATGTTAAGGTAGCTTCATCACAAGTGGAGGAGGTATCAAGAGAAGTATCACTATGGTTTTCAAATAAGTATTCCCAGAGGATAGGGAAATTAGGAAAGGGAAGATCAAGAGTGTCATGATTGAGGATAGAAATATCTTCTAATTCCAATCTCTCCTCTTTATATGGAGGAGGGATATTAGGAGATGGGAAAAGTTGACTATCATGACTATGAAGATTTGGTAAGGTTATATTGAGAAATGTATCTATGATTTCATGCTCATTTTGTGTAAGATTATCCAAAGGGGAATAAGGAAATAGAAAATAAAGACTTTCAGGGCTTGTGACTTCTTGCATCATGAAAGCTTCATCAAAAATAGGAGAGATGTTGGAAGAAGAACAAGTATGTGTGTTATGATTGTCAATATTACCATTCTCACTAATGGGTGATGTAAGATTAAGAATTGCATTAATGGATTGTTCCTTAAAGTTCATATTATGGTACTCAAAAGGAAACTCATAAAAGGGAGTATTATAGGTGTAAAATCCATGTTTAATTAAATCAAGATCACATCTTGTGAAAGAAAGCATATTGAAATGAAAGAAAATACTATGTAATGCAATTTTTAGTTTAACAAATGAAATGTGGTGAGTGCAAGAAAGTGAAATGAAATCAATGCATGAAATGAGATAATTAAAGATAAATTTAACAAATTGCATGCTACAAAAATGTAGTTGACTGATATATGCAAGTTAAGGCACCAATCAGAAGCCTAAAAACACTATTTTGAATTTTGGAAAATGTTGTTTTAGGTGCTAGAAGGGACTGATTAGCCTAGGGTGGCGAATGATTCCTAGTATGAAGTTTTTTCAAGATTTTTAGAATTTTCAAACTGATTATTATGAATTTTGAGAGCCAAAATGAAGACCTAAGTGAAAAATGCAAAATTTTAAGAAGTCTAAATGAATTTAGATGCAACAAATGCAACCTAAATATACTTTTTTATGCAACATTTAACACCTATCATGCAAATGAATTATGAAAATAATAATGCAAGATAGATCTATAATGAAAGACACCAAATAAAAAATAGAAGTATTCAAAGAGTCAGGTTTACCAAAATGAAACATAGATTTTAGGACCTGAAATACTTTCTCTTCCTAAGTTTTTCACCTAGAAAGAGAGATTTGGATCCTAAAATGCTAGGTGTTCATTCAAATAAGGACATGTATGATGTAATTTTATGTAAAATAACTAAACTAAATGCAATTGACTGATTAAGATGATCTAAAATCCATGCAAAGCTAAGATTTATGCATTGTTTGAAAACACAATGTGATATACAAAACTATGAAATATGAAGATATAGAAAGAAATATGTAGAACAAAAAGAAATGGATGAAAAAAAAGTGGACATGGAGGTAGAATTATGTAACTAGAAGGTTCTAAAATTTATTTGAAATTTCTATAACGTACCATTGGGACTCATTCGCCAAGCATGGCGAATCAATCCTGCTTATGTTAAAAACTTCTAGAAACCTATTTCTAATTGTTAGGAGTTGAAATCTTAGAAAATCAAATTTCAGGCCTACAGGAGGGACTCATTCACCAAGGGTGGTGAATTAATCCATCTACCAAAATCTAGAAAATCCGGGGAAGATTATGTGGAGTTAGATCTACAATTCTTCTTTCAGGTATGTGTAGGATCATCATGGAAAAAATAGGCCCTTAAGTGGCAAAAAATTCAAAAAAATTAGAGTTAGGAAACTTGAAGTAAAATTTTGAATAAGTTCTCTATATTTTTTCAAAAATGTGTAAGAATAGAATCTATAGCAAATTGAATGTAGTTTCCAAACTACTAGGTATGTTTAAAAAAAAATCTATTTGGTGAAAATTTGAAATTTCAATGTAGTGGTACTTAAATTTCAGGGGAAAAAATAAGAAGTAGGTGTCTATTTGACCACCCTAACCACAATAAAATGATAATATTTTTTTATAAGATTTTAGATATAAGTAGAGGACTCATGCCCCGATGTGGTACATATTTTTTTGTAATTTTTTTTCCAACTAAATAATTAATTATGATTTTTTATTACAACTTTTAAAAAATATAAAAACTCATATATGATCACCTTAACTTGGTCAAAACTTCATCAAATTAAATTTTATTTTTTAATCCTATAGTATGTGAATCATAGAATGAGATGCATGTTTTGGATTCAAAAATGTGATACCGTTTGAAAGCTATAGATGTTTTTCAATTAGCCTATCAATTGGGACTTTAGTCATAATTTGAATAGAAAATGAATAATAATTACTTATTAAATTCAAAGTAAAGCATAATTTATATTGGTGGAAAGCTAAGAATCTCCTTTATAAACCCTTTTCGTTTCATTAATTTTGGGTAAAAAAATAGGTGTTAGCCACATACCCATCATATTGCCACTTTTTGGCCCATCATGATCCTACACATACCCTTTCTACAAATCTACTTCTTAAACTGCTAGAATCAGGTTTGAAAGTGACTTTTCCTTGATGATTTGACTTGAATGAAAGAAAGAAGAATTGGATAAATTTTAAATTCAATATTCAATGATTATCAAGCTTCAAAAGGACCTAAATCTTCATACAAACAACACAAGAAGAGAGATTGCTGATTGTTAGGGCATGGGGGTTTTCCTTGGTCAAACCCTATGTAGGTAATTAAACCAAAATGATGAAATAAGTAAATGAAGCATGCAAAAATGGAGTATATTACCTTTCAATGATGGCTAATCTTGGATATCTATAATAACACATGTAAAATCTATCCTTGAATACTTTAGAATGCTAACTTGAAGATCTTGCTTGACTTGTAGTGAGAGATAATGATAAGAGATATTGATAGAATTGATGGGATTGATAGATTGTAAAAATGAGGTAAACGATGCTTATTTATAGTCAATTTTTCCTTAGTACCTGATCATACTACATCACAGGCTGACATATAGTTGAAATAATCTTTAAATTTCACATTTTCCCGCTCAAGGGTCAAAATGGGGGCCAGATAGGACTCATTCACCAAGCATGGTGAATGGGTCCCACAAGGGCCATTATGACACCTAGGAAGATGAGGAGATAGGAAATAAGGTTTAGATGCTATCTTGTTGGGTTTTTGATCAATTAAAGCCTTAGGATGCACAATATGGGTAAAATAGGACATGTTAGTGATTATAGAAATGTTGAATAGAGCTTGGGACACATAAATCAATGTGAAAGTGTAATTAAATGTAATTTAAAACACTAAAATAAGGTTCACATAGCCTAGAATGGCAGACGAACCAATGTGAATGTATAAATCACATGACAACACTAGTTTGACATTAAGTTTATGTTAAGATCTTTCTAGATTGATGAAATAGTGTTATTATAATGTTGAATTTAGGAAGAAATAAGTTAATTAAGTCTAGGAAAGTGTGAAAGCTTCTTACAAGACTTCACAACACCTTTACAAGATGTCATTAAAAGAATATTGTTTGATTTGAAAGGGTCCAAGACCTAGTGTGGACACATAAAATGCCTCTCAAAACTAGATTATGGCCTCATTAAGTCCATTTAATCTCATGTCAAGTAGCAGGTCCTTTTTTCTACGGTACACAAAGTATCAATGTATCCTATATAGGGTTTAGAATGATTTGTTTTAATTTAAGAAAATAAATAAATGATGTATATTCATGTGATTATATAATGTCCTCTTTAGCACTATATTCATTACTCCAATTGCTAGGGTAAATTGCATGTGACATCTTTAATATCTTCATGATAGTGGATTTTAAATAGATCTTAGTCTTTGCTTTAATCTTTATCATGGTAAACCTTGAGTTCCATAATTCATCTTTAATCTCTTCTAAGAGCATTGTCTTAAGGTAGATTGCATAGTATGCATATAAAGAAAGTCCTTCATACCTACCATTGTTCCAAACCACTACTCACTGCCTTGCTTAAAATTTTTCCTCTATAAGGACAATAGCATGTTTTAAAATCATGGTTGGTAGTGATTGACCATTAAGGTCATTACTTTCAGAAAGATACAATGAGATTTTTGTCTTCAAACTCAAGGAATTATGCAAGATAACATTTTGAATTATTTTCCATTTAGGGTTTGATTTTCTTGCATATTTACTACTTTGATAATTTCCTTTAAGACTATATATTGCACCCTCATTTTTAATCTCAATCAGCTCACTCACTATCACTTGAAGATTCCTTTAATGAGAATCCTTCTATAAAATCAAACTATGCCCTATAGACTGCCTACTTACTATAGAGGAGTCATTGTTTCATGGTATTGTGGGTCTTCAGATCCTTCAACCTTATTGTCACTACTTAATAGTCCACAAGTTATTATTCAATATTCTCCCATCTTTGATGAGTCTCAAAAAATTTCTCAAACATGCAATCCACTACCTGTATTATATAATGGATAAGAAGAAACATTGAACCTACGATTACCACTATTACTTCATTTAGAGAATAATTCCCTAATTGCATTTTCCTTGTCTAACACTATTAATAGCATTTGAAAAAACCTTAAGGTAAGCAAGGGGTAAGGAAAATCATTATTAAAATCTCAAATTTACTATGCAAGGTTTGAGCTTTATTATTTTTCACTGCTCAACCTCTTTTTGGATGTCACACCTCAAGTGACTATCATTCTTCTTACCATAAATTGAATTTGCAAATGTCACTAAGATACATTTATATTGTTTGGCATGCAACTTTGATTCAAATATTGAATTTGAGGTTTTTAAATTTTAGTAAAATAACTTTCAATGCATATTTAGTTTTTGGGAGAATAATCTACATAGACATGAGTGAGAAAAAATCATTATGGTATTCATATCATCACTACACTTTAATAAGGAAATATATTTTCCACATGTCTATTATTCACATTTATTTGCTACTTCTTGTTAATATTGGCCATTGCAATATTCATTGTATGTCAGATTATTCATATTTCTATATTGGAAAACATTGATATAATTTCATGTACTCTTTGTTTTTGAAATCCTTCTCCAAACTTGTGCATATGTTTTGGCATGCAACTTTAATTTAGCTATTGAAGCTGAGGTTTTTGAATTTCAATAAAATAGCTTTTAATGCATTTTTTTTATTGCCTATAGCATCATATTACAATTGTAAATAGTTGGAAGAAAAAATATATCTTATCATTTATTTGAGTTAAATATTGATCCATGCAGGGGCTAATGATCTACAACCATGTAGACATAGACACTATCCTTCTATTTTTTTCATAGAAGTGTTTGTTTTGATAGATTAGTGAGTCTTGGCTATGAATTCCCTTCTCTCCTAAAAAATTAAGGAATGAGATTGAGAAAAATATACTCAACTAGATACAGGGAATACTTATTATTCCATTTATCCCATTGCCATGATCAAAGAAGACAATATTAGTTTTCTACCAATGTGTGCTTTACATGTGTATGCTACCTCCCATTAATATTAATTTTCTTTGTGAATCTATCTTATTATTTTAGGTTAGAGTCTCGGATTACTCATTTTTGTTGTCATCAAGGACTCTGAACTAAAATAATAAGATAGATTCACAAAGAAAATTAATATTAATTATGAAAAGTAAAAGTTAACAGTGTTTCCATATAATTTGGCACTATGTGCTCCTTTGGCATAACTGGGTGGTTTGTTTTTGGTTTAGGGTAGTGGACACATATCAACCATTATTTTACCTATTCAATAAAATGGAATTCATGTGCTTGTAAGGAATCTAAAGCTTGATATGACACTAGTTTCTAGTTAGGTGGGCCATGTTAATCAAAGGATACATTTGTTTTATGTTGCTTAGGAAAGAGAACAAGGCTTGTTTATGTGTATTTTATCTGATCTATATTATTATTTATAAAATCCCATATGCTACCTTTACAAATTTAATATGGAAGTATTTACATTAAGAAGCTGCTCTTAAAACACTATATATATATAGTATTGTACCATAGAAGAATGGACCTTTCCCATTTTCATATTCTTTTAGAGCTTGTTTCATAGTGTTGGAGCAATGTTGCTTTAATTTTATGAGGTATCTTGGCTTGAACATGCTTATTTTAGTGCAAAAACTCAAAGAACGATGTCTTGTGAAAGTGTTGTGAAGTGTTGTAAGACATTTCTACATTCTTCTAGACTCTATTTAATGCATTTCACCTAAAAACCACCTTTTCACTCACCAACAAGTCCTATTTTGAAGTGTTGTAAAGTCTTGTAACTAGATTTCACACTTTTCTAGGCATATTTTTCCTATTTACACCCTTCTCATGCTTTATTTTGTCTTTTTATGCCCTCATATGCTTATATTAAGTGTATTTTTGGGTCTTATCCCAACAAACAACATTAAATATGACATTTACCCCAAAATTTGGTTTTGCGTCCCAAGTGGGTTGAATAGGACTCATTTTCCAAGGGTGGCGAATGAGTCCCCCTTGGCCTCAAATTCAAAATATTTCAAATTTATTTTGGGATTTTTCAAAAAATTCACTTGATGTAAGTCTGTGGTGAGGTATGAATGGATACTAAGGAAAAATAATTGTATAAATAGGAATTTTCCACTTCATTTTACATCTCCCATTCACTCATTCACTCAAGCATTCATAATTCAAGTAATTTTCAAGCGCTCAAGCATTTTGCATCATCAATTGAAGCACTCTCAAGCACTTTGGAGCAACCTTTTCACATCACTTTAGATTTGCATATTCAAGGAGGTTGTAAGTTTGTAATACTTTCATGTTATTCATTTATCATTTTTCTTGCATGCCATTCATTTCAATTGGGTTTAATTACTAAAGTGGGGTTTGACCAAGGCAAACCCCTATTCACTAATCCCTCAACATTTTCCCCCTTTGCATGCATCTTTGTAGCCTTTGTTTTGTAGATTTAACAGGTTTAAAGGTGTTGAAAATTGGAATCCAAGTCAACTAGGATCTTCAAATCAACTCATCATCCTTTCATGCAATTTGAGTGACTTTCAACCCATTTTCTATAGAATTGACC
Source organism: Sequoia sempervirens (assembly GCA_007258455.2). Taxonomy (NCBI): domain Eukaryota; kingdom Viridiplantae; phylum Streptophyta; class Pinopsida; order Cupressales; family Cupressaceae; genus Sequoia; species Sequoia sempervirens. The sequence goes on along the minus strand of VDFB02009659.1, from coordinate 53,376 downwards.
CCAACAACCTGATATTTAGTCATTTCCAGATATGGAGTAGCAATGTTGACCTTTGAATTTTCAAAAATCTTGGGGAGGATTGATTCACCACCCTTGGTGAATGAGTCCTGCTTGAAATATGGAAATCTACATTTTGTCAAAGATCACTTCTTGGCTGATAGAAATCAGTTCCTGACACTTTTTCACTAATTGAAGGATTGATTCGCCACCCTTGGCGAATGAGTCCCACTGTGAAAAATTATAAAATTTGATCAACATTCCATACATTCTAAAAAACTCACACATCATCTAGGTGCACTCAGATTTGACCCTGTACTTTCTGTTCTACATATTTCTTTCTATCTCTTTATATTTCATAGTTTCTACATATCATACTATGTTTTCAAACAAGGCATAAATCTTAGTTTTGCATGCATTTTAGATTATCTTAATTAATCAATTGAATTTAGTTTATTTAATTTACATCACATTACATCATATATATGTCCTTATTTTAATGAACATCTAGCCTTTTAGGATTTAAATATATCTCTTTCTAGGTGAAAAACTTAGGAAGAGAGCAAGCATTTCGGGTCCTAAAATCTATGTTTCATTTTGAACCTAAATTTTGAACATTTTCCTAAAAATTATGATTGCATCCATACATTGCATCCTAGTTTTCATTTGCATTGCAATTCAATTAGGACATTGATTTGTTATTGCATTCTAGGACCTTTCATTTTGCATTAGTGAAAAACTGATTTGGTTTTCATTTTTGCATTAAATCTCATTGTAAAAACTAAAATTTTGCATTCTGTGCCTGTTTGTGAATTCTAAAAAGAATTTAAATCATTGTTAAAATTCTGAAAAATACAAAAAAATTCCATCCTAGGACTCTTTTCCACCCAGGGTGAATCAATCCCTCTACATATTTTAGACATTACTTTTGCATTTTTTTTAGCATTTTCTTTCATTTTTGTTTCCTGTATTCATATCTTTGTTATAGTTAGTAGATCTTTTGTTATTTGCATTTTACATTCTTAGACTAATTTGTATTTCCATCGACCTTCCTTTGTCTACTTTCATGAATGATTGGTGCCCTATTGACAATACTTTAGTGAGGCGGAGTTCTAGACTCATGGAATCCCATGATAAAAATTTTGTTGTGGACCTTGGGATCTCACGAGCTCCTACTCCTAGTATGGGAAATGGTGCATTAGGCCCTAACATACTCTATCATGCCTTCACCTTTCCATCCTATTCATGTTGACAATCAAAACGAGTCTCTCTCGCAAGAAAAGGTTATTAACATTCATGAGGACTTTACACATTTACAACAAGACTTGTCACTTGAAAACATTTCCACTATTGGTATACCTACTATTAAGAACCTTCATCGCTTAATTGAGAGTGATGATGTCTTGTATGTTTTAAAAAAAATTGCCGAGATTTACAATAAACATGCCTCTTCCAATAATCCATCAACAAACATTCTTGTTACCCAAGAAAAATCTAAAGTTCCTCCCCCCTCAACTATAGCCTCCATACCAACTTACACCACTCGGCAAGTCCATACAACTTTACATCAATCCAATTCTATTGGTACTTCTTTCCTGATTTCCACTAGCATTCCAACATGTTTTATGTCATCACAACCTCCTTCCACCACCTTCACACCCCTTCATATTCCTACCACTTATTTTAACATCACCTACACTTCATCACCATTTTCCCTTCCACCTCAACCCCATTATCCCGATCCCTTCATGATAAAACTCCTTAACATTGTTTCATCCATGCAACACCAACTTGCCACCATTAGTCAAGCTCAAACTACTCCAACCACATATCTCATTCATAGTAGCCCCTTATCATTAGAAAAATTATGCACCCTAATACCACAAGGGATAGAAATTCTGAGATTTGAGAAGTATGGAGCAAAAGGAGATCCTATCAACCATGTCAATGCTTTTACTACCTTGTGTTGTGACTTTGTCCTTGATGATAAACTCTTAGAAAAACTCTTTCTAGGGACCTTGAAAGATATTGCCTTGGACTAGATTTCCAACTTTCCTAATCATTCCATCCGTTCATTTAATGAATTGGCTAAAGCTTTCATTAATCACTTTCAAGTACACATAACACCTAAAAAGACAATGGCTAACCTTATGTGATGTAGGAAAAAATAGTGATGAAAAAGTAATAGATTTCATTTCTCGTTACCAATCCTTATATGCTTAAGTTGGTGTCCAAATTCTAGATGCACATCTGCAAAAGATGTTTATTGAGAATTTTCACACTACCCTTCAAGTTAAGCTTATGATGATGAAATTCCCTTTGTTCATGCATTTGTGTACAACCTTATGTGAATATCAAAATTTAGTTTCTAGTCGAGAGTCAAAATCCACTTTAAGCCAAATTGACAAAATAAAAAATAACAATCAACACCAAAACAACATACAAAATTTATGCAAACCTAATAGGGGTTTCTTAAAATCTAGTTCATCTCTTTCACCCCAACCACAACCAACTTCACAAGTTTAGAATTCAATAGCCACCTCTAAAAAAATTGTTCCTTATCATTATGGTGATCCAAACAAACATTTAACTCCTTTACCTGACACACTCCATCAGACAATGACACAATTCATCCAAATATGCATGCTTACTTTACCACTTTTTTAACCACTTTATCCCAACCAACCCTTACCACCTAACTTCAAACCTAATTCTTATTTCCATTTTTATCGTCAAAATGGCCATGACACCGAACATTGCAAGCATCTTAAACATCTAGTTGAAGACATCATTGACTCAAGTGAATTGACCATTATGGGTGTTAATGATCAAGGAAATAATTGTGTTGCACTCCCTAACCAAAATCTCCAAATCTTCACCAACCCTATGCCTAAATACACTACCTCATTCGTTAAGGCTAGTGAACTACCAAAGTCTGATATAATGAATATGGATACCCATATTGAAAAACATGATACATCTCATCTTGTTTCCCAAGCCAATCCTATGGATGAACTTGTTGCCACGATAGATGTTATCCCTCACAAGGGCCAAACCACTCAATCTCTTGATATTACCATTTCTACTAAAGATATACTACAAAAGCTTCCTGATGGTCCTCTCTACCTAGCCCGTATAATATATGATAAACTTACTAATGGGATATTAATAGATCCCGCTTTTGGTGAGAATGTGATCACAAAGGAGTTCCTAGTATTACACGATCTATATCAAGATAACTATAATCCACCGACTGCATGGATTAAAATACATCATGGTTTTGCATGCCCTACAATTGGATCGATCGTGTTACCTTTACAAATATGACCTAAGACTTTGGAGGTAACATTTTATATTACTCCATAATCAAACCAATTTTGTTTGTGGCTAGGCCTTCCTTGGCTTTGCTCAATGAAAGCGGTCCCATTAGTCATTCACAAGTGCTTGAAGTTTTCACATGGCAATGAGGTATTCACTATAAACCATAGTGGATTTAATCCTTTATCTTCCAAAGGTAACTTTTTGTTACAATCCTTTTGGCCTAATCCCATGGAACCTATCACTCCTTGTAAGGACTTCTTTTACATCTCTTATCAAAAGTTTAAAGCCAAAAAGATTGTTGAATTATCGCTTCATCACACACCTTCATCCACTTCCACTACTCCCATCCTCGATGAAACCATTATTACACCTACATCTGATATTCAACAAACCTAAAAAATATCCTCCTGATACTTCTCAGCCATCATCTAAATGATCAAAAGACTAAGAAATGACTCTTGCCTCAATCCCTCATACCAAACAAATATATAAAGAAAAAGAGAAAATGATTGATCCTTCCTCTTTAGTTTCTTCTACTATTCCCCTTTCGGAAGTAGAAGAACCTATGCCAACTCAATTTGCTCCTACACCTCATTAACTCCAAAAGAAAATTAAATAGAACTATGCTACTCAAGAATGTCAATGTCGTTGTCCTATCCTAACTCATACATAAATCAATCATAAAAATCAATATTTACCTTTGACAAAAGAAATAGATGACCATCCCAACCAACCACATGAAATTTCAACTCAACAATCACAACCAAATAAACATATCCAACCCACACTCTTGATACATCCATCCTTAGAAATCACTCTTCATCCTCTTGTTGTTATTAATCTTGATGATGATGATGAAGATGTGATGATTGCTAACATAAATGAAACGATAAACAACTTGAACTCTTTATTTTCATCTACAATTATGTTAAATGATAAATACTCTCTGACAAGTGAAGAACCTGGTACAAATCCTAGTTCGGCTCTTGTGATTCCTCCTTCAATTAGTCAATTACCTTCACATTCCACTGAACATGATTGGGAAGCAGATGACTTGATGGATGATCTGCATTTTCCTACTTAGTCTTTTTCTTCACATGCACTATCCTTTTTTCTTTTCATGTATGTATCGTGTACCCTTGTATTGTTCCTTTGATGGAGACTTCTCTTTGTACATTTCTTCTATTTGAATCCTTATTCTTCTCCTTGTCTCTTTGTCTTTTTCTCTTTTTGTTTTGTGTTTTCCTTTTGGGGATGATGCAAAGTGTAGAGATGCCCTATGTCTCTTCCATGCTGATCCAGATGGCATTTGTCTTTTTCTCTTTTTGTATTGTGTTTTCATTTTGAGGATGATGCAAAGCATAAAGATTCCTTGTCTCTTCGATGTTGACCCAAATGGTCCTTGTCTTTTTTTTTTTTTGTGTTTTCCTTTTGGGGATGATGAAAAGCATTGAGACCAAAATGTCTCCTTCATGTTGACTCAAAAGCTTTGTTTTTTTTTCATTTTATTTTTCACTTGTTTTTTCCTTTTGGTGACGATGCAAAGAATTGAGATCGAAATGTCTCTTCCATGTTGACTCAAATAAGAATTTCTTTTGCCTTTTTTTCCTCTCTCTTTGTGTCATTATCCTAGTTCTATGTGCTTTTGGGAATGATGATAGTTCCAAGCTCTTTCATACAAAATACAAAAACATTGTAGTAAAAAACATACTAACCCCAAATCCATAGTCCCTTATGTGTTTGGTGTGCTTTCTTTTTCTTGGGGGAAACTTCCTTCCTTTCTTTTGTTTTCATTTTCCTTGACATGATGCAACTTAAATTTGAAACATATGGCTTGGCATAGAGCTTTCTAAGTTGGCTCTCATGTCTTGTTTTCTTTTTGAATTTTCTTTTCTTCTCTACTTTCAAGTAATTGCTCACAAAATGATGTGTAGCAATTCCTTTAAAGTGGGGAAATACATTACCATTATTTCATTTGCATTCTTAGAAAATCCTTTTCCTTTGTGTGATGCATTTATCACTTTGTGGATGAAATTGTGTATGATGTCCTTCATAATTGTGATCTATCTCAACATATTGCATTCCTCTTTATGGTTTGATGTGATACACTACATCCCCTAAGTTGTGAATATACTATTCTCTGATTGGTCCTCTTTTGGAGACATTAGAAACAATGTTCCCTAAGTGACTAACCTTAAACTAAACAAGACTCCTTTGAACATATTACACATACCATTTTTACATGTATTGCATTATCATTCAACCACCTTGCATAACACAACTTGCATGCCTATGGAGCTATCTTACTTGTTTGGTCGCCTTGCATAACACAACTTGCATGCCTATGGTGCCATCCTATTTTAAGCCAACATTTACATTTTCTTTGGCTTTGTGGCACCTTGTTAAAGTTATCAAGCGAGTATAGCTTTAGCATGGTTGACCAGGAAGCCCCCAACTAGTGGCATGAATTTTCCCCATAGCCACTTTTGGTGTTTTTTTGTGAGTGCATACCAAATAACATATGTATCTTAATTTTTGGGCCTTCCCACCCCACAAAAAACTAGTTCCATGGCCCCAAAGTGAGTACACATTTCATCAACCGAGATCTCTTTTCACAAGTAGTTGGATTGATGATCGAAGCTTCACTCAATTCATTTCAACACTTGTGTGTTCCTTTGTCTTTATGTTCAGTTTGTCATGGGATCTTCATCCTAGGGCTTGATCATCCCTCTTATTTGTTGTATTCCATCTTGATAACATAAGTGCATTTGAACCTTTCTCTCGATGTTCATGGCTACTTTAGTGTGAGGAAGCAAGTTTCTCTCACTAAAGTGGGCGCTAAATGTACCATAGAAAAATAGACCTTTCCCATTTTCATAGTCTTTTAGGCCTTGTTTCATAGTGTTGGAACTATGTTACTTTAATTTTATGATGTTGAAAGTTTTGTGAAGTGTTTTAAGACAATTCTACATTCTTCCAGACTCTATTTAATCCATTTCACCTAAAACCCACCTTTTCACTCATCAACAAGTCCTATTTTGAAGTTTTGTAAAGTCTTGTAACTAGATTTCACACTTTTCTAGGAATATTTTCCCTATTTACACCATTCTCATTCTTTATTTTTTATTTTTATGCCATCATATGCTTATATTAAGTGTATTTTTGGGTCTTATCTTGATAAACACCATTAAATATGACATTTTCCCCGACACTTGGTTTTGGGTCCTAGGTGGGACTCACTCGCCAAGGGTGGCAAATGAGTCCCCCTTGGCCTCAAATTCAAAATATTTCTTTTGGGATTTTTCTAAAAAATCACTTCATGTCAGCTTGTGATGAGGTATGAATGGATACTAAGGCACAAGCTTTGATAAAATAGGTTTTTTCCACCTCATTTTACATCTCCAATTCACTCATTCACTCAAGCATTCATAATTCAAGTAATTTTCAAGCACTCTCAAGCACTTTGGAGCAACCTTTTCACATCACTTCAGATTTGCATATTCATGGAGGTGGTAAGTTTGAAATACTTTCATGTTATTCATTTATCATTCTTCTTGCATGCCATTCATTTGAATTGGGTTTAATTACTAAAGTGGGGTTTGACCAAGGGAAACCCCTATTACCTAATCCCTCAATATTTTTCCCCTTTGCATGTGTCTTTGCAGCCTTTGTTTTGCAAATTTAACAGGTTTAAAGGTATTGAAAAGTGGAATTCAAGTTAGCTAGGATCTTCAAATCAACTCATCATCCTTTCATGCAATTTGAGTGACTTTCAACCTATTTTATATAGAATTGACCATGAGAATCTAACATTCAATCATTTCCAGATCTAGAGTAGTAGTATTGACCTTTGAATTTTCAAAAATCTTGGGGAGGAATAATTCAACACCCTTGGCAAATGAGTTCCACTTGAAATCTAGAAATCTACATTTTTTCAAAAATCACTTCCCAGCTGTAAAAAATCAGCTCCCAACACTTTTTCACCAGTTGGAGTACTCATTCGCCAATTATACCCTAACAACCTAATATTCAGTCATTTCTAGATCTAGAGTAGTAGTGTTGACCTTTGAATTTTTCAAAAATCTTGGGGAGGACTAATTCACCACCCTTGGTGAATGAGTCCCACTTGAAATCTAGAAATCTGCATTTTGTTAGAAATTACTTCCCAACTATCAGAAATCAGTTCCCGACACTTTTTCACCAGTTGGAGGACTAATTAGCCACCCTTGGCGAATGAGTCCCATTGTGAAAAATTAGAAAATTTGATCAGCATTCTGAACATTCCAAAAATCTCACACATCATCCAAGCACTCTAATATTTGACCCTATACTTTCTATTTTGCATATTTCTTTCTATCTCTTCATATTTCATAGTTTCTGCATATCACACTATTTTTTCAAAAAAGGAATAAATCTTAGTTTTGGATGCATTTTAGATCAACTTAATAAGTCAATTGCATTTAGTTTAGTTAATTTACATCACATTACATCATACATGTCCTTATTTGAATGAACATCTATCATTTTAAGATCTAAATCTCTCTCTTTCTAGGTGAAAAACTTAGGAAGAGAGGAACCATTTCGAGTCCTAAAATCTATGTTTCAAGTATCATCTGATTTTATGCATTATAGTTCATTAGGATTGGCAAACAAAATGATAGGTTCATATTGCCCAGGATTAAATATTGAATAACATGATGTATTTTTTTTTAAGTCCCATCACTCAAAGGGACTACCCAATTTCAAGATAATTGTTTTGGACTTGTATGTTTCTACTCATTGTAGGTTTAGGTTTTGGATTTTAACAACACTATATCTAGGTTTTTTTAAGGTTGATTTTTTTTCTAGAGGTTATTAAGATTATTGAATCAAGAATTTATTTTTGTTGTTGTTTTGACAGGGAGCCATTGTTTTCAAGGATGGCTCATATAAAGATGAACAAGATTCTCATATAATACAAATATGCATAGAAGGAGTATACATATGGCCATTTAGACAACTTTAGATGGTGGCTAATAGGTGGATAAGAATAGTTTATTTGATAAAATATCAATATTTATTTTCTAGGAGATAGACATTGGCCAAATGAGTAAATATTTGATGAAATGACAAGCATGCTAATCATTATAAATTTTTGTTGATCTTTAACACCATTTTAAGGTTGCTATTTGAGTTTTGAAATACACTTTGCACCACAAGCATTACAATCATTCCTTTTGTAATGGAACTAATGAAGATAGCAACCAAGAATAAGATCTTATTCTATCTAGTCCATATCATATGGTAAGTTGTCTGATTTTCCCTATCATTGTTGTAATTTAATAGTTTTATTTAGTTTTTTTAATCTGAATAAGGTGCCACTTAATGATGAATGCTAGTTATGGTGACAGTAAATCTCTGTCTAACATTTTTTTTTTTTTACTATGAATATGTCATCCTATATCCTTGTATGACTTTTGTTGTAGATAGTAAAGCCAACTCTTAGTTCTTCTATAAAAATAAAAAATTGATAACAAAGACATAAATAAGACTTGCAATAACATTTCAAATTGTTTTCTCCTTGCTCTTGTTGTTGATCATTCTCCCATATTTTTTTGTAAAAAATAAATATGCTTCTAGAGTACCCTACCAATGCATCCTTACCCTCAAAATCCGTATTCCAATTATACTTCACATTTTGGGTAGCTAGGGATACATGTTCCTCATCCTCCAGACCTTCTGGAATATGAAATACAATTTCTATATTTTTCATTTTTCATTTGAGACTTAGTGTCTTGTTACATTAATTACTTATAACAATTAGATATATGTCTTCCTTATATGCACTTGAAATTTGAATTAATTTGGAATGCATTTCTTTAGAATTTTTATTGATTTTCATTTTTAAAATCTGTTTAAGGTTTCAGTCAACTTCTATAATTGATTGTTCATTGAATGGGACAGGTTGAAGTAAAACATGACATTTCATCTTGTTTACCTAGGTGATAGCCTACTAAGTATCACCATCATTGTAATTTGGAAGATTAGTTTTAGAATATTTGTTATGAGATTAGGGATTGTGATACTCTAATGCCAATGTACAATTTTTCATATTCCAAGTGTCTTGTTCATAAAATTTTTAACTTGTATGCTTTTTAAGATTTTATTGTTCAAATTTTTACTCAAATGAACAATTTTTTTTAGTTTAAAATTTTATATTAGAAACAATATTTTTGATTTCAATTAGCTAAATCTTAAATAAATTAATTCAAGTTGTTTTTAATGTTGCTTTCTAGTCTTACAATATCCACCATGCAATTAAATTAGTTTTTGGTTTAGACTTCAACATTAATGCACTTTTTGAAACATTGGCAAGCCACCATCCTTTGAGCTGGATTTGGTGAGCTTGCCACCTTGTGTCATCACTAAGTATGACAAAGTATTTTTTGCTTGAGTCCTCAATAAAATTTAGACATCAATCACACTAGTTAGTTGAATAACTATTAGCATTTGAATCAAAGAACCAAATGACTCTTCTAAATTATTCTATAGGGAAAAAATTAAGGCACACTTGTCATCAATCAAATTATCTAGTCATTGTCATCCTCTACCTACAATATTCTTTGTATGAATTTTCTTTGCATAAAAATAACACCCAATATTGGACTTAGGAGAGTCGATATTGAAGTGTTATAAGCATCTATATTTTTTTATTGTGTTTCTCACACTTAGAATTGTCAATAAAACACTCTTAAGAGGTTGAATCCTCCCCTAAACCAAATTTCCTATTCTAGTTATCCTTATGGACTAGTTTTTCAAATGAATTATGGAATTCATATAATATTTTGTAGCAATTGGATTGGGAGTTTCAATAAACATAAAAAATAGAGGGATGATTTGATGAATAGATATTCTAAGTTCTTTGTCATCTTCTCTTATGTTGTAATTGATTATTACCTTATATTTAGGATTGAAATGAGTGGTAAAGCACCAATCAAGATTTTTTTTTAATTAATGTTATGCCACAAGGAAACTCCTTCAATTGTAGCAGAACCATTTTTTTTTCAAATTTAAAGCAATTATAACAATGTTTGGTACCCATCAACTCTCTACATCACTACAATATCAATTTTCTAAATCCTTTCCAACAAATCAATTTTGTGCCTATCCTACAATCATGGTTGTCCATGAGATCACAATTCTTAGATGCATTATGCCAAACAGTTTAGGTGGTTTTTCTATGAGCTCTATCTTTCTACATACAAGTCCACCATGGAGGTTGTAGTTGAGTCTAAAAATATTTCTCTAGCCTTTATGTTTGGATGGAAGCTCATACAATTTTTTGAGTCAAGTTGCTTGAATATTAATAATAATAGTGGATAATGAAATAGAATAATAGCTTAGATGATGAACATCCTTACACAATATCCACTAATATAAGTCTGAAATCCTTATTAAATGATTAAAAATTGCACTCACAAACCTAGCTTCTTTGAATGAGGTTTTGATTTTTTTTTTAATATTAAACTATTTAAATGTGCACATTGTCATCGCCTTATTTTATAGGAATTATTTTATTTTATTTATGTGTCAGATTGGTATTAACTTATCCATATTATGCACTATTTTTTAAAAGAGATGCATTTTAATTGTCTTTGCATTTAGAAACCTTGTCAGTGTCTATATCTTGACTTGGATCTAGCCATCCCTTGACATCCCTGCCTAATTCTTCTCTATACCTTATAGGGGATTCAAATGATTCAGATCACCAAAGCCTTCACAAAAAATTTTGCAAAAAATTCAATAATGAATAATTGATGCAAAAAACCTCTTTTGAATGATTCACCTACTATTTGACATTCAAGAACATTTCCCACATGAAAATTTCGAAGCATAGACAAGGCAAGCAAATTGTTTAAAAAATGCCTCAAAGAAATGTGATACAACATCACGGCTTGGCCCAACAACAAACTATGTGGTGTTGCAGTGGCCTCCACCACAACACTGAATAGTTTTTTGTTGGGCCTGTGATGATGCAGCATCACATTTCTTTGAGGAATTTTTTAAAACAGGTCGCTTTCCTTGTCTATGCTTCGTCTATGCTTCCACATTTTCATGTAGGAAATTTTGTTGAATGTCAAACAATAGGTAGATGTAGACCTTTCTCTTGTTTACGATTTTCTTTTGTATGGAAACATATATAAAAGGTGTTGAAAATGGAATAAAATGTTACATATTTGTTGTGGCTTAAACTATTGTTGTGGAGAAGATAATCTCCATGCAAGTAGAAATGTATACAATAGAAGTACTTTTTGTTAGTCTCTGTCTACCCTAGAGACTAATGTAATCCTTCAACACTATTTCTTTGTTTTGAAATTCATTCAAGTTTGGAAAATTATTTTTCTTTATCATGCTTTTGCTTTTCAAGTTATTTTTCATTTTTATTTCATTAATCTTTTTTGGAAATAATAGATTTTTTAGTGAGTAAAAATTAATGGAATTTTTTTTTTTTTTTTTAAAATATGTGAAGGGTAATTTGGATGTATATATTTTAGAGTTTATATATATTTTTTCTAGGAAAGTTTGTTGTTTTGTATTTGGTTGTTCTTAAAGTCTCTCTCTTTATTATAGTTAGGTATAATGAATTTATCTACACTTAGGAGATCACAAGTACATATTAAGGTTTATAATTTTTGCAATTTAAAATATATGACTTAGTATTATAGATTGAAGGAAATATTGATTTTCTTGATATTTGAGAGGTTCTAGGTTGAATATATTTTTATAGTGCATTTTGAGTTGGCACATGAAATTAAAATGCATCATACTAATCTTCATTTTACTCACATTTTCATTTTTTATGTTTTGTAATTGCTTTATTCTTATTCTTATTTTTTAGAAATTTCTATCATGTAACTTGTACAATTATTATTTTTAATCATAAAATGGATTTCATTGCATTTGATATACAAATTATGCCATTTCTACAAGTAACTAGTAGTTCTAGAGTCTATATTGTCTATTTGATTTCAGTTGCTTGTCAACATTCCTATTATAGCTAAGGTTATTCATTCAAGGGGAACTCATTGACATGATGTCCATCAATAAGATTATGTTGATGACTTAATTGCTGATTTTATGATACTATTTATCAACAAAAATTTTCAGAACATACTATACATTTATGTGTCAAACATCATTCATGAACATTGTCCCTATTTAAAATGATGGAAATGGTTCACATCTCTCAGAACAATTTCTCTTGCAACAATCTTGGAGATGAATTTAGATGCAGTGTGAAAATTAAAACATACTCGAAGGTTCTTAACAAATCTAATAGTTGTACTAGGGGTCATGTTTAACAAACCAAATGCAATTGTTAACTTTTCACTATAGTGGTAGATAAATGATTCTTTTTTCTTCTATTCCACATGTGGACACCCAAAAAGTATGCATTTTCCCTTGCTTGATGTAATGAAAAAATGGACCTAATGTCACCTTGATCTAGTGTTGTGAGGTTTTTTACACATCCAAATTTGGTCTTAGACCCTTGTAAACTAAATAAATGCATTTATTGATGTCTTGTAAAGGTGTTGTAAAGTGTTTTAAGTGACTTTCACACTTTTCTAGACTTTTATTAAGCACCTATGTCTAATGGACCTATTTTTCCCTTAATTCAATGTTATAAAGTGTATTTAATTGCATTCTCACATTAATCTCAAAGGCTTGTAAATTAAACTTAGTTTTAATCTATGTTGTAATGTATTTTACATATTCACATTGGATGTTGTACCTTTATAGGCTATGTGGACCTCATTTTAATGTTGTAAAGTGTCATTAATCACAATTTCACATTTAAATTTGTGTCCCTAGCCCTAGTTACCCTTTATATCATCATTAATAGACTCCTATGACCCCATATTGTGCATCCCAAGGCTTATTTTGATCAAATACCTCACAAAATCAACATATAAGCCTAATTTCTTCACTCCCTGACTTCTCAGCTAGCACAAGAGCCCCTATGCAACCCATTTTCCACTTTGGGTGGATGATTCCCATCCAAGTGGAACCCATTCTCATAGGATGGTGAATGAGTCCCATTTGAGCTATTTTTAGGGTTTGAGTGAGAAAAACTAGGTTTTAAGTATAATTTTCTTCAATGTCAGCCTTGGGGATAAAATTAATGGGAATTTGAGTATGGTTTCCTATATAAATAAGCCTTCAAGCCTTCAAACCCTCATTTCATCTAGGTATCATAAGGTATTCATGTTTTCAAGTCAAGTAAGCTAGGGTTAGGTCATCAAGATAACTTTCAAGATCACTTCTAAGGAATTCTAGGGAAAATTCTTCATCCATTGTTGCAAAAATTTAAAATCTATCATCATGGAAAATTTATAATTGCATTATTTCATTCTTCATTATCTTATTTCATTATTTTGGTTTAATTACCTAAAAGGGGTTTGACCAAGGCAAACCCCCATGCCCTAACATTTAAATTTTTTGTTCTATTTCTTTGTGTGATTGCAAATTTAGGTACATTAAAGGCTTAGAGATGATTGAAGAATAGGTTGAATTTTTTTTTAATTCATCTCCCTATTGGCAAGGTTAAAATATTCACAAAAATTCACTTACAGTGCTGAAAATTGAGGTTTTGGATCTAGACACCTAGAGGAATAGAAAGAGCAGACCGAGATCTACAGATTCCACTTTTGAGTTCTTAGAAAAGTAAAAGTGAACTCATTCACCATGAGTGGTGAATGATTCCCACTGCATCTTTTTTAAGAGATTTCTACAAATTTAGATACCCATTTGCCTCAAATAGGCTTTAGTACAATTTTCCAGATATGGGGCAAATTTTCCCAAAATGGTGAATGAGTCCTAGTAGGTCAAAATTTAGCAATCAATAGCAATTTATAGTCTTCATTCCAACCTTTACACATTTACAGGTGCACACTTTTTTTTTTTTCCTATTTTGTTTTACTTGCATTTCTATTCATCTTTCTAGGTCTTTTTGCATATCACATTGTGTTTTCAAACATCTTGCATTTTCTAGGTTTTCATCCTTAAGGAAAATCCCCTTAGATATTTTTCAATCTCCTTTGCATTGGAATCTCAAGGGTTTTTTCTTGAATGTGAGCATTGTGAAATAGGATCCCTCTTCCTTCATCCCCCTTTTGGTGTGAACAAGGAAGTTGTGCATTCAATTTCCATTGTCCACAATTTGGTAAACCCAACTTTTGAACATAATAATAATTATTTAGAGTCCACCATCATCATAGATCTAGATCACATTAAATTTTCATTAGGTTTTTCATTAGTTAATTGGCATCTAGGGTTTCTAAAATTTGGCATTAGTGAAAGTGCATATAGGTTGCATTTTTGCATCTCAAATCATTATTTTTTTTTGAAAATTTGCATTTTCATCTTAGGTATACATCATAAAACATAGAAAACATAAAAATCAATCAAAAAAATGTTTTTTTTTTGAAAAAACTCCCATTGGGACTCATTCGCCACTTTGGATGAATTGGTTCCTTTCCACCCTTGAAACTGCCTTTTATAGCACTAAAAACCCTATTTTTGCACTTCTGTTTGTTTCCATTAACTATCTGTATCAGTTGGTTAAGTTCTTGTTACATGCATTTCACTAAATCTAGCTTAATTTGGCTCATTTCATGCATTTCTTAATTTCAAATTTTCACTCACAACATTTCATTTTTAGATCATTGCATAATATAATCAATACATTACCTTGTGTGAAATCTAAAAAGATGAATTTCATACTATGTTGTTACATTGCATTTTAAGTTTCCATAGCTTCTATTACATTTAAATTGTTATAAATAAACATTGTTTACATTCATGGCAATTATGGATAGCATTATATTTTTGCAATTTTCATTTTCAGCATTAGTACCTAGTTCATTTAGAATAGATTCACTATAAAATGAAAATAAAAAAACTAAAAAAATCAAAAGAAACAATTCAAAAAATGATTGAATTTAGAAAAATCATATCATCCAATCCCTTTAGTAGTGATGACTTAGACATGTTAGATGAAGCCCTTAAGGAATTCCTCTCACTAGGATCATCCACTTTAAAAGATTTGGCACAAAAGGATGCAAGCATCGATAATCATCATAATAATAATTGTTCTTCTCCCGATATCTCTCCCATTGGTGATGAAAGTGTAATTAGGGTTAAAATATTAAGGTTAATGCAAAAAAGCATATAAATCAAACCCTAATGAACAATGAAGCACAAATCAACATAAAGACATAAAGCATAAAACAAATTACCAAATTTTCATGCCACCATTGATTGACCTTCATTGCACCTTCTCCATTTGCTGTGATATTATGTTTTCCCTCTAGTTTTTGATGAGAAACTATGACTATGACAAAACCTAAGCAAATATTTAAGGATTTGGTCTAAAATGCAAGTATACTCAGATTTCTACACGCAAGAAGAAGTATGGAAGCCTAAATTTTGAAGCATGAAGTATGAAGAAGTGATGAAGTCAGGAGATGATCAAAGTCATCAAATGAGGTTGACATTGCCTTTTTATAAAAAAATTAATTATAGATGAATGACTAGGATTGCTAGTTTGACAAATCCCTAAGATCAAAGGTTGAAATTGCATGTGACAACTAACAATTAGGGTTAGGAAAAAATTAGTTTAAAATTTGAAATGAATGGCTATGATTTGATTTTGGAAAAATCAAATCAAAGGTCAATAATGCATGTGACAAGAAGATAGTGGGCACAAAAAATGAAGCTGTTGGAGAATCAAATAAGAATTTAAAATTATTTGTTTCAAGAGGTGATGTTGACCTTTGGAATTAAAAATAATTTAATTCAAAAGTGGTGGGGTCACATGATAGTAAATAATTAATTAAAATTATTTACTTGGTGGGAAAATAGAAAGTGGAGAATTTTAAATAAATGCTTTATTTAAAATTAGAAGAAAAGTCTATATGGCAATTAAATAATTAATACTAATTATTTAATTATGGATGAAATGGATAAGTTGGACAATAATTAAATAAAATCATAGGAAATTATTTAATTATAAAAAGACATAAGGAATTCATGACATATTTAAATAAATAAATAAAGTTTATTTATTTAAATAATTACGAGGAAATAGTAGACAAATAATGATTAAATAAATTTAGGAATTTATTTAATTATGGAAAGACATTAGAAATTAGTGATGTATTTAAATAAAATAAATATAATTTATTTATTTAAATAGTCATGAGGAATAAGAAATATGAATTAATTAAATAATTGAGAATTATTTAATTAATAGTTGAATTTGGACTATAGGACATAATCTAAATATTTCAATTATGTTGAGAAGAAATATGGAGGAAAATAAAGTCTATAAGCCTAGGTAAATTTTATGTGTCTACATAAGGTATCTTAGTGAAAGAAGATATAATCATTGATGATCATAAAAGTCTTTCATGTCTTCCTCCTCCTCCCCCTTGCAAAGACATTATGACACATAAAGCTAAAATCATGGACACTACTTTACCTAGTCTCCATTCATCTCCCAACACTTCCCCTACTTGTGAAAATGCTTTAGTGAATAAGGATACAATCATGAATGACCATGACAAACATGTGGGTATGTGCAAGATCATCATGGAAAAAATAGGCCCTTAAGTAGTGCAAAATTTAAAAAAATCAGAGTTAGGCAACTTGACATAAAAACCTGAATAAGTTATCTATATTATTTCAAAAATATGTAAGAATAGAATCTATAACAAATTGAATGTAGTTTCGAAACTACTAGGTTTATTTATTTTTTAAATCTATTTGGGGAAAATTTGAAATTTCATGTAGTAGTACTTAAATTTCAATTAAAAAATAAGAAGTAGGTGTATGTTTGACCACCCTTACCACAATAAAATTATTGTATTTTTTATAATATTTTAGATATAAGTAGATGACTCATGTCCCGATGTGATGCATATTTTTTTGTAATATTTTTCTAAGGAAATAATTAATTATGAAGTTTTTATTACAACTTTTAAAAAATATAAAAACTCGTACCACCTTAACTTGGTCAAAACTTCATGAAATTCATTTTTTTAATCCTATAGTATGTGAAGCATAGAATATGACACATGTTTTAGATTCAAAAAATGTGATACTATTTGAAAGCTATAGATGTTTTTCAATTAGCCTATCAATCCAGACTTTAGTTGTAATTCAAATAGAAAATGAATAATAAAAATTTATTAAATTCAAAGTAAAGAATAATTTATATTGGTGGAAATCTGAGAATCTCCTTTAAAAACCCTTTTTGTTTCATCAATTTTAGGTTAAAAAAAGTCATCAGCCACATACTCTACAAATACCCATCATATCACCACTTTTTGGCCCATCATGATCCTGCACATTTGTGTGGAGGATATGGTTATATTTGAGAGATATGAAAATCCTACCTCTCCTACTCACAGAGACATTATAGGACATGGGGATGTAAATGTCTAGATAACCATGGAAATCAAACATTTTCTTCTCCTACTATCTTCTCTAGACAGAAAGAAGGTAGTTTAATGTTAGAAGATATCCTTATTGAGACTCATGAGAATAGTATTCCTCGCTTTCTTAATTCCCCTACCATTTGGGAAGACTTATTTGAACAAAAAATTCTAATCATTGGTAATCATGAAACTCCTAATTATCTGTCCCTTGATGCCTCTCCTATGAGCAATCGAACTACTTTACCAAATCCAACCATGAAATGTGATGCACCTATTGTTTGTAACTTTCCTAAAATATCTCCTACTAGGATAGAAATTAGGGAACAAGAGGATGATACCTTAGAGAAAAAGAATGAAATTATCGACAATCACAAAAATAAATTTCCCCCTTTCCTAATATCTCTCCTCTTAGTGACGAAGAAATTATGGTGTTACAAAATATGATCGATGAGAATCATGAGAAAAAAATTATTGAACGAAGAAACACCATCATTGACAAGAAAGAAAATACAACCGTGAATCATTCCCTTACTTTCTATGAAGTCATTTTTAAAGAATGAAACATTGAATGTCATGAACATCTAGTTTGTAGTTCTCCTTAAAACTCTCCTATAAGGGAAGGTATCATGGTGAAAGAAAACATCAACACTATCACGTGCACATCAAAAATCAACCTCACTTTGAAGCATCCTAAATTTGTTGATATGGATCAAGCCTTGAAGCAAATGCTAGGTGTTTATGAAAAGTCACCTTCTACTCCTCAAAACAAAAAGGTTACATGTGGTATGATCAGTACCAAGAAAAGAGATATAGAAAGACAAAAGGAAATTGAAGAAGTTAGAAAGTTATTGGAAGAGGCTTCAAAAACCTTTGATTTTGTTTCTACATCCATGGGGGAATGCATGATCATTAAAAAAGAATCTAAAAAGGGAAGCAAAAAAGAGGTAATGTAAAAAACATCCACTTCAATCACTTTAGAAGAAAAGACAACATCCAAGACAAACCTTGAGGAAATTGAACAACCACCAAATCCAACAAAAGTGAAATTTTTTTGGAAGATTTTTTGAACTTTTGAAGCAACTTGGAAAAGGTTGTGATGCTATAAATCCTAATGATCTTTTATTGTCCCTCAAAACAAAAACCTTCATCCAATATCAATGCTATCACAAAAAATTCTTCCAAGACAACTTTAACCTTGGTACATCATAAAATAATAGAAATCTCATTAAATATGTATCAAGAAGAAACTTTGCATACTTATATAAAAAAAACATTAGTTGTTGCTCCTTACCATGTAATAGTTGTAGAATCATAGCATACTCACTATTGAAAGGAGCAACATATCATCATCCATTTCAGGCTCAAATTTTTCCTACATTAAGTGGTGGAAGGGGTTAAGTAGCCTTGCCCTTGTATGTTACTTGTCATTGTCTCTTTTGGCTAGTCGTCAACCTTCCATGAACATATAAGAGCAAGCTTGGGATGTAGACAACATGCCTTAAGTTGAATCTCATGCAATGCACTTATTCATGATATACCACAATTCAAAAACATATGACTTGGGACAGGGCTTTCCAAGTTGGCTCTCATGTCTTCTTTCATTTATCATTGGCTACTTTAAAGCAATTGCTCATAGTGATGGTGAAGCCACCACTTTAAAGTGGGGGCATAAATAGATGACATGTTTGAAAAAATTCATGGAGGGATTTTTCTTTTATTCTTTAGATGTTTCCACTTCTTGGTGGTGTCATTAGGTTTGATGCCATCTAAGAGTGTATGATCTTCTTGATGGAACTTTCAAAATTTTGTTAAATTTTGGCATACTCCTGATAAAACCCTAAGAATTTTAACCTAAAAAAAAAACTTTGTTACATCTATTCTGGGGTTCTTATATGAGGTTTAGGGTTTTGTTCATTTTTAAATTTCTTGGTGTTCTATTTTGTTATTGGTTGTATAGTTTCTATTGTTGGTCACATAAGGGGAGGGAATTTCCATTTTTACATCACGTGACTAACACCATGTGACCAGTTTTTCTTTGGTTTGAATCATCTATTTCTATCCTTTGTTCTGCATGATTCTAAAAATCATGGGCCTAATATTCTTGTATTGCCCTAGAGAAGTCCCCTCCCTTAGAAAAAATTATGAACACGTACGTAAAGCTTTCACTTAAGTCTTGATGGCCCTTGTAACAATATCACTCATCGCTAATTTATTCCTAGGTTTACACCTTGAAATAGTGATGAGTGCTGCTCTCAGCCTTATGCTCTTATCACTCATCACTAATGGCATTAGATCCCTCAAATTTGTAATAGTGATGAGTGATGTGTTGTCACACCGTATGATCGTGGATATGTTGTAAAAGGTATTTTTCACATTAGTGATGTGCGATGAACCCTATAAATAATGTAAATTGTTCATCGCTACTTGCTTGCACAATTTATGAGGAGAATCGGCAATGAATGAAGGCCTTATTGCTCATCACAAATTTATTAGAACTTAAGTTCTAAACTAGCGATAAGCGATGGATTCCTTCTAAAAGGGTTTTTCTTTCGCTAATTTGATATGATCTTATTAGAAATTTCTTTGGCACCATTTGTATTATGAAGGTACACATGTCTAGGATTTGACGCTTCCTTAATATCTCTCATCACTAATGGGATCCTAGGAATGAAGTTTAAGTTGGCGAAGCGCGATGAAGAGATAGATGTGACTGAAAGTTAGGCCATGGAATCAAGGGTTAAAGGCCATCTCACATATTTTTTCATCATTGCTAGAGCTGGGTAAGGATAAAGTGGATTGGTGATGGGAGGTAACCATTAATAAAAAGGGAAATATGTCATGATCCTGGGGATTTCACATAGATCAGGAAAGAAAGTGGTGAAAGAACTAGAGGATCGTTGATAAAGCTTTAAAGTAAGACCATCCAATGAACAAAAAGTTTCTCTCTAAAACTGGCCTTATGTACTTCATTGATATTAATGAAGAGCATGGATTAGGTTGTTGATACATGCCAAATTGTCAAGACACATATGATTAAATCAAGATTAAGGAATGATGTGTCAATATTTGAGATAGCATCGTTGTTTTCAAGAAGCAAGTTGATAATAGTAAAAAAATGATGCTCATGGCCACCTTATATGAAATTTTAATTGATCTCAAATGAATGGTCCATATTCAAAGCCAAACTGATAGGCTACCAGTTCGCTCATGTAAGAAGTTTTTTATCATTAATTCTGCATGCTTGAAATCTCTATTTAATGCAAAATTATCGATGATTATTCTCACTATCTTTTTAGTCTATAGTGTATGTTAGGCTAAGTGTTAAGGGTTGTTGGTCTATTTGCAGTAGAATTTTCTTGTACTAGTTGGGTTGGTATGAAATTGAGTTCTCTGGTCTACTTAGGACTTTTATTCTTTGAATTGGTCATTATCACTGGGATTGGGGTTTTTTCTTATGGGTGTTGAACCAAAAGACCTTTTAATTATCGTTTTGTTAGCTCTAACAAGATGGGAAAAATTGGTGAGGCAACTCCGCCTATTGGGAGGTCTAGTCAGTTAAGTATGTCAAAATTCCATGAGGAGGTAACTAAATAGGAAACCATTGTTTCCCATGAAATTGCAAAGGGAAAAGGAGGAATAGAGGCCATAAAAAGAAGAAAATTGTGTAGAGTACTTACTGCTTGAGAAATAGAACCCTTCTAGGAGAAGCAGCTGAGGTCAAAGGCAAGGAACTAGCATTGCTAGTGAAGAAGGCCAAAAAGAAGGATTAAAGCGATTGAACCAGTCAAGGAAAGCTAAATTCTCCTATTGTGCTTTATGACACCCCTTTAGATGTTGAAGCTGAGACAAACTCAGACTATGGCTAGTACATCTGTTCCTTGGTGCTATATGATAGCTCTGATCACAACGTGCTAGAAATACCTCCAATTGCAACAAGAACTAGGAGTGGTTGGGAATTTTTGGATGTCAACGACTCTGAATAAGGGTCACCTCCTAATTCAGTTTTTGATGACACCATGGTCGTTGTATATGAGGTATTTTTTTTCATGTGTCCATGGTTTGTCTTTTCCTTTCCCTTGTTAATGTGGAAGTCTCTATAATGATATGGTTTTTTTTTTATTCTAAGCAATGGATGCTGTGACAATGACAACTAACATTCTACACATGTTTTTTTCCTTCCTTATTCTAAAATGATTACGTATGAAACCAACTAGGGAGTCCTTTAAGGAGTTAGCTAGAATTAGGTTTTGAAATGAACTCAAATGAAATTAAAATTTTAATTCAGCTAGGTTCTTGTTGCTCCCCTATTTATATAAAGGGAATTTCGTGGCTGAAAGAGGAGAGTTCAAAATTTTGAGTCTAGATAAGGTCACAATAGATACTAAGCTCTAATAGAAAAATAGAATGTAAATAGATACTCTAGTAAGATATATCAGAAGCAAGTCTAATATGAAAGTTATACTGTGAATGAATCTTAAATATGTTTAACAATGAAATACTAGAAATGAAGATGAATTCTAGTTTGATAATATTGCTCTCCTATATATTTTCTTCCAAGTTATGAATGAAGATTATTGATGACAACTTCATTTGTATTTTGTCATTTGTACAAAATGTATGCATTTGTTTTATGATTCAATTGAAAGAATTGATTAAATGTTGACATGAGTTCATTGGTTTGTGAGAAAAGCACATAGGATTTGGTAAGGAAGTGGTATTCTATAGACATAGTGAGTTAGATGTTACAAAGTGACAGTATAATGGTCCACTAATTTTTTATTTTCAATCAAAATTGTATTAGTGATTGATTATGAGTCGTAATTCATTTTATGCCTTAGATAAAGCAATAATTATTTCACTAGTTTATCTTATGGTTAGTTGAGCTAATATTGAATTGGGCCTAAGATTTAAGATGAAGAATGATTCAACATACTTTAAATTACAATGTGCTAACTCTAAGTATGATGGAGCACTTCTTGAAAGTAACACTTCAATCTAAGGTTTGTTGAGCTTTTGATAAAGTGATTTTCAAGGAATAGTGCATTTATGTGAAGAAATACTCTTAATGGCCTAAGATTTAAGATGAAGAATGATTCAACATACTTTAAAGTACAATGTCCTAACTCTAAGTATGATGGAGCACTTCTTGAAAGTAAGTAACACTTCTATCTAAGGTTTGTTGAGCTTTTGATGAAGTGATTTTCAAGGAATAGTGCATCTATATGAAGAAATACTCTTAACCAAATGTAACTTATTATGATTATTTATGGGATTACCCTCCCTTGATCTCATAGAGCCCAAAGAGAAGTAAAGTAGTAATTACTCTACTTAAGTTTTGGCCAATCCTCAACCTAGCTAATAATTGGGTCATGGAAATCCCATAGGTTAGGATTGAGATTAATTTTGGTTCTACAAAAATAACCAATAGAAATGGTGATTCCACTGGGGACACTTTTGTATCCTTGATACAAATATGTCAAAGAGCATTTTAAAGAGTTGAGACAAAATGAACATCTGCTTCAAGTGTTGAAGAAGTTCCAAATCTGCAAAGTGGTTTGTTTGGCCCTATGGTGACTCTGCTAGAAGAACTCAAATAAAGACATTCTTGTTTCAAAGGTTTTCCTCTTATTGAAGAGGTGGCAACTCTTCTCAGACAATTTATACACATGAGGGGTTGTTGTTTATTATTGTAGCCTTAAAGTACTCTTTTTAAAGTTGCAGTGACTAGAGGTATGAAGGTACATATTTTCATTTATTGAACGTATCATATGGATTGCAACTACTGTTCCACTTAAAATTTTATTCACAAAGTATCAAGTATGGATGGTTAGAATGAAGTAATATATATAATTATTACTATCTATTTGTAGTTATTCTTAAAAAATTTCATGGTTATGATTGTGCACCATTAGTTGAAATTAGATTTGCATACATCTATGGATTATCAAAGAGAAATAATCATGCCATTAGAAATTTGGATGCATATTGTCAGGAAGCTTCATATGTCTAAAAATCCTTAGACAGTTGATGCTAATAAGTATATAAACCTAAGTGTGAATAAGCCTAGGATTAGGCCAGAATGGGAAGTTGTATTCAAAAGGGGAGTTAAAGAGTTAAAAAAAATGAATTTGATGGCTATACAAGCCTAGTTAAGAGATAATCATACTAGATATATTAGCCAAATTACTGTACCTATTATCAATTCTTTTGATTCATTATATGACCAATTAGACTTGTCATGGGTTGATTACAAGGTTAAAAGTATGCCATATTGAGTTTATCAGCAAGTGCCTAGTTTTAATGGATATAATATATGTGGAGGAGATGCACATCTCCAAAGTTTCTATAATTTCACGGTGAAACATTCATTTGGAGATCAAGATATGTGGATGAGATTTTTTGTCAGATCTCTTGAAGCTAAAGCTAGGGATTGGTACTTATGTTTTCTTGAGAAGTCATTTTCCTATTGGGATAAACTAGTGGATGGTTATAGAGAAGAATTTGCAAAAGAACCTTATGATCTTGTCGCAAAGTTAAAAAAACTTAAGAAATAAGATGAAGAGTCAAGTGTTTCTTTTAGTCACAATTTCTTTTTCTCTTTCACTAACCCTTGAAAGTTTTAGACCAAGTACACCAAATTGCATTTATATGTATTTTGAAGATTTTAAGGAGGGATCTAGTGCACTGTTGAAAGATTTTAAAATTTTGAATATGCAAATGGCTTACACATGCTTAGAAAATATGGAAAAAAATAAGGAATGAATACATGAAAAGTTTATTGTCTTTAGTTGTGGGTAAACATGTTGATAAAAGCAATAGATGTATAGATGTAAATGATCAGATGACTTTAGTTTTAAGTATAGAAAAGTACATCCTTGAAAAGGAAGAAGTTAAGAGTGTTACCATGTTAATAATGAGGCTCCTAATAGGAAAAATGTTTCTTTTTATTTTCAAGAAGATATAAATGGTAAAATCAATGATGAAACCCAGTCTATGAAGTTTCTAAGTTTTGATGTAATAATATCTTGACTTGTCCTAATTTGCAACTTCGTAAAGAATGTTTTTCTACTGAAGGACAAGAGGAAGAAATGTTTGAAAGAATCAGCTAGGATTGTGGTCTATTGGATAGTGAATAGATTTCAAGTTTGTTAACCATTGAATATAAGAAATATGAACATATGAGTAACCCTTAGTTATTGTGTAATACTCATATTGATGTTGATAGGGATAATGATCTTTATTATAAAAGATATGAAAAATGGATATTTGGTATTCCTTCTAGTTATGAAAAGGAATTTCACCATGGTGATAATTTGGGTAGTGACAAAATACCATATTATTTTAATGATACATTGTATGATAAGAATGAATGTAAGCAGGGTGATAAAAATTTTAAAAAAATTGTTAATGAGTTAAGAATAACAGATAACCATGAAGCTTGTGTATCTGATAAGCCAAAATATGAAAATCCCAATGCAGATTTGGATAAGTATCTATTTCCTAATTTAAATAAGCCTAGTTATGAGTCTTTTCGTGTTGATATAGGGATTGGTTTAAATGAGAAATTAGATTTTTTTTAGAACCAAAATTACTCGCTTTTGAGCAAGCTTTAGATTCCAAGGATGTTGATGTGTTGCATTTAGAGGATGACAAAGTGACTAATAATAAGGATAGGGGAGAGATTCTTGATGATTCTCTACACTAGCATGTTGAGCTATAGTTATAGTGTGTGCCAATGTATAAGTGTTTTTCTCTACACACACTTGAAAATAGTTTGCATGGTGTGCATAATATTTTGATTAGTTCCTATGATTGTTTCACCTTGGACATGAAAACTACTATGGAGATCAAGAGCCTAATAGTACCAGCTACTTGGCAGAATATGAGTGCCAATTTTTTTAGATGAATGAAAGTTCCTTGCATTGTGGTAATGAGAAAAACATTAAGGAAGGTTGTTTTAATATTAGAAATGTTTTGAATGATAAATATTATGAGTTACTACCACATGCAATACAATATTTTAAAGGTATGCCCGATTCTTGTATGCATGGTAGTTACAAACTTGTTAGAAATGCTAACATAATTTGTTGGGCATATTGTAGTAATGTTTTTAGATTGGATTCAGTAAGGTGTGATGAGAACTTTGTCTATGAAAAAGGTAAGAGAAGTCCTACATTTTGGTGGCTTGGGCCAACAGGTATGGTTTGACTTTTCAAACCAAAGTAGTTGGGGTTAGAGATGGCCTTTTTTACTCTATTGCCCAATGGAGTAGGCACTTGATCCACTTCTCCTAGAGAATTGGAATTCTCACTCTATTCACTAAGGAATAGCTGTCCCCAAAAAGAGCCACTAATAGCACTTTCAAAATTTTGCAAAATTTTGGCATACTCATGATAAAGCCCTAAGATTTTTAACGTATAATTTTTTTTGTTACATTAGTTCTAGGGTTCTTATATGAGCTTTAGGGTTTTGTTTATTTTTAAATTGCTTAGCGTTCTATTTTGTTGTTGGATGTATAGTTTCTATTGTTGGTCACATAAGGGGAGGGAATTTCCATATTTACATCATCATGTGACTGACACAATGCAACCAGTTTTTATTTAGTTTGAATCATCTATTTCTATATGGTTAGGGAAATGATATTTTTGATCATTACATCCTTTGTTCTACATGATTCCAAAAATTATGGGATTACTATTCTTGTATCACCCTAGAGAAGTCCCCTCTCCTAGAACAACTTATGAGCACATCCCTAAAGCTTTCACTTAAGTCTCAATGGCCGTTTTAACAATATCACTCATCACTAACTTATTCCTAGGTTTACACCTTGAAATAGTGATGAGAGATGTTCTTAGCCTTATGCTCTTATCACTCATCACTGATGGCATATGATCCCTCAAATTTGTAATAGCAATGAGTGATGTGTTGTCACATTGTATGATCAAGGATATGTTGTAAAAGGTAGTTTTTTGCATTAGTGATGTGTGATGAAACCTATAAATAATGTAAACCATTCATCACTAATTGATTACACAATTTATGAGGAGAATTAGTGATGAACAGAGGCCTTATCGCTCATCATGGACTTATCTCAAAACTTAAGTTCTAAACTAGTGATTATTGATGGATTGCTTCTAAAAGGGTTTTTATTTTGCTAATTTGATATGATCTTATGGGGTGCCATTTGTTTTATGTAGGTACACATGTCCATGATTTGATGCTTCCATAATATCTCTCATCTCCAATGGGATCCTAGGCATGAAGTTTAAGTTGGTGAAGCAAGATGAAGAGACAAATGTCACTAAAGGTAAGGCCATGGAATGAAGGGTTAAAGGCCATCTCAGGGATGTTTTCATCATTGATAGAGCTAGGTGAGGATAAAGTGGATTGGTGATGGGTGGTAACCATTAATAAAAAGGGAAATGTGTCATAATCCTGGGGATTTCACATAGATCAGGAAAGAAAGTGGTAAAAGAACTAGAGGACCGATGATAAAGCTTTAAAGCAAGACCATCAAATGAATAGAAAGCCATCACATAAGTAACTTCATCACTAATGTGCACCTCAAGATTAGGGAAAGATTAGCGAAGAAGCGATGAAGTGTACAAATAAAGTTTCTCTCTAAAACTAGCCTTATGTACTTTGTTGATATTAATGAAGAGCATGGATTAGGTTGCCGATACATGCCAAATTGTTAAGACATATATGATTAAATCAAGGTTAAGGAATAACATGTCAATATTTAAGATAGCATCGATGTTTTCAAGAAGCAGGTTGATAATAATCAAAAAATGATTCTCATGTCCACCTTAGATGAAATTTTAGTTGATCTCAGATGAACAGTCCAGATTTAGAGCCAAACTGATAGGCTACTAGTCCACACAGATAAGGAGTTTTGCATCATTAATTTTGCATGCTCTAAATCTCTTTTTAATGTAGAATGATCGATGATTATTCCCACTATCTTTTTAGTTTTTAGTGTATGTTAGGCTAAGTGTGAAGGGTTGTTGGTCTATTTTTAGTAGAATTTTCTCATCCCTATTGGGTTGGTATGAAATTGAGTTCTTTGGTCTACTTAGGACTTTTATTGTTTGAATTGGTCATTATCACTATGATTGGGGTATTTTTCTTGTGGGTGTTGATGTTGAGGTAAAATACCTTTTAATTATCATTTTGTTACCTCTATCAAGATGGGAAAAATTGGTGAGGCAACTACGCATATTAGAAGGTCTATTCAGTTAAGTATGTCAAAATGCCATGAGGAGGTAACCGAACAGGAAACCATGGTCTCCCTTGAAATTGCAAAGGGAAAAATGAGGACTAGAGGCCATAAAAAGAAGAAAATTATGTAGAGTACTTACCTCTTGAGAAATAGAACCCTTCTAGGAGAAGCAGTTGACCTCAAAGGCAAGGAATGTGTGTTGCTAGTGAAGAAGGCTAGAAAGAAGGAGAAAAGCTACCAAACTAGTCAAGGAAAGAAAAATTCTCTTATTGTGCTTTCTGACACTTCTTCAGATGTTGAAGGTGAGACAAACTTGGACTATGGCCAATACATCCATTCCTTTGTACCATATTATACCTCTAATCATGATGTGTTGGTAATACCTCCGATTGTAACAAGGACTAGGAGTGGTTGGGCATTTTTGGATGCCAATGACTCTGAATAAGGGTCACCTCCTAATTCATTTTTTGATGAAAAATTGGTCGTTGCATAGGAGGTTATTTTTTGCATGTGTCCATGGTTTGTCTTTTTCTTTCCCTTGCTAATGTGGAGGTCTCCGTGATGATATGGTTGATGTTTTTTTTGTTCCAAACAATGGATGTTTTGACAATGATGGCTAACATTCTACATATGTTTTTTGCCTCCCCTATTCTAAAATGATTACATATGAAACTACCTGGGGAGTCCTTTGAGGAGTTAGTTGGAATTAGGTTTTGAAATGAACTCAAATGAAATTAAAATTATGATTCAGATAGGTTCTTTTTGCTCCCCTATGTATATAATGGGGATTTCATAGCTGAAAGAGGAGAGTTTAAAATTTTGAGTCTAGATAAGGTCACAATAGATACTAAGCTCTAATAGAAAAATAGAATGTAAATTGATACTCTAGTAAGATATATCGTAAGCAAATCTATGATGAAAGTTATACTATGAATGAATCTTAAATATGTTTTACAATGAAATACCATAAATGAAGATGAATTCTAGTTTTTGAATATTGCTCTACGATCTATTTTCTTCCAAGTTATGAATAAAGAATATTGATGACAACTTCATTTATCTTTTTTTCCTTTGCACAAAATGTATGAATTTTTTTTATGCTTCAATTCAAAGAATTGATTAAATGTTGAAATGAGCACATAGGATCTGGTAAGGAAGTGGTAGTCCATAGACACAATGAGTTAGATGTTACAAAGTGATAGTCTAATGGTCCACTAATTTTTGACTTTCAATCAAAATTGTATTACTGATTGATTACCAGTTGTAATTCATTTTTTTCCTTAGATAAAGAAATAATTATCTCATTAGTTTATCTGATGGTCAGTTGAGCTAGTATTGAATTGGGCCTGAGATTTAAGATGAATGATTCAACATACTTTAAATTACAATGTCCTAACTCTAAGTATGAATGAGCACTTCTTGAAAATAAGTAACACTTCTATCTAAGGTTTGTCGAGCTTTTGATGAAGTGATTTTTAGGGAATAGTGCATCTGTGTGAAGAAATACTCTTTACCAAATGTAAAATAATTTGACTATGTATGGGATTACCTTGCTTAGGTCTCATAGAGCCCGAAGAGAAGAAGTAAAGTATTAATTACTCTACTTAAGTGTTAGTCAATCCTCACCCTAGTTGATAATTAGGTTGTGACAAGCCCATAGGTTAGGATTGAGATTAAGTTTGGTTCTAAAAAAATAACCAACACTTTTGACATGGTATGATGTGAACGAGGCATCCCATGGGAAATGATTTGACACTTTGAATTGTGTTGTCTTGGAGACATTAGGTACAATTCTCTCTAAGAAGAAGACCTTACGTGAACAAATAAAAATACCCTTTAACAAAAATTTTACATGACATTAAAAAGCATTTACAAAATAATTTTCATTGTGGTTCCTTATCAAAGTTATCAGGAGGATAAATTTGGTATGGTTTGTATAATGGGAAGCTGACACACTGGCATGAATTTCTCATTATACAATGGGAATCTGAAACATTGGCATGAATTTCTCACTAAACCACTTCTTTGGGGACAACTCACCCCATGGATGATCTAATGTTTTGTGCCCCCAAAGTGAGCGCATCTTTGATCTATGTCTCATTTTTCTTTCTTTTAGTTCTTGACATTTCATGATTATGTATTGTGTTTTGTTGCATATTATATACCTTGTGTGTGTCCTTTTTCACTCATTTTGGCTTGACTTAGGATCTTAGATCATGGGGGCTTAGGATATTAGATCTTGGATCCTATCTATGTCCATTTTTCACTCATCTGCCCCATTTCAGATAGCTAGTGGGTGTCTCCATTGGTGATTGTCCCCAAAAAGGGAGGGAAGTGGTGAGTTTGTGTTGATTATAGGGAACTCAATTCTACCACCAAAAAGGACCATTTTCCCTTACCCTTCATAGATCAAGTTTTGGACTCACTTGTAGGAAAATAATACCTTTCTTTTCTAGATAGATTCAGTGGCTATAACCTAATCCAAATTGCACCAGAGGATCAGGAGAAGACCACCTTTAGCTATCCATGGGGAACCTATGCCTACTCAGTACTTCCATTTGGCTTATGCAATGCACCTCCAACTTTTCAGAGGGCATTCATTAGAATATTTTTAGATATTTCTCATGATTGCATGAAAATATATAAGGACGGTTTCACCACTTGTGGTGCTGATTTCAATGAAGAATTGGAGAATCTCAAGCAAGTCCTACAAAGATGTGAATACCAAAATCTATCTCTAAATAGTGGAAAGTACTTCATGATGATGCAGAAAGGTGTAGTCCTTGGCCACTACATCTCTCACAAAGGAATTCAAGTAGATCCTACACAGATTGAGGTGATCACAAATTTTCCTACACCTACAAAACAAAAAGATGTTAGGATTTTCTTGGTCCATGCAAGCTAATATAGGAATTTCATCAAGGAATTCAATAAAATAGCAGCACCATTGTATAATCTTCTCACCAAACATGTTGATTTTTAGTGGACTGAGGACTGTGATAAGGCATTTTCTGCTTTGAAGGCAACTTTGACTCGTGCTCTAGTACTCAAAGGTCATAATTGGGAGCTTTCTTTCCACATCCATGTAGATGCATCAAACTATGCCATAGGAGCAGTCTTAGGATAGAAAGAAGGAGCTATTGAAAATGTTATTTATTTTGTCAACAAAAACTTGAAAGGAGTTGAATTTAATTATATAGTGACAAGAAAAGAAATATTGGAAGTAATATATGCCCTCAACAAATTCAGGCACTACATAACAAGTTACCAAATCTTTGTGCACATAGATCATATAGCCATTAGGTATCTCATGAATAAGCCTTTGATCTCAAGTACGCTAGCAAGATGGCTATTGCTGATGCAAGTGTTTGACATAACCATTGTAGATAAACCAAGAAAGGTCAATTTTGTTGTAGACTTTCTTTCATAGATGACTATATCAGAGGATAATTAGATCATAGATGACTCTTTCCCTCATGAGCACTTATTTTCCATCAGTGTGCAAACACCCTAGTATGCTAACATAGCTAACTATCTAGTCACAAGGAGAGTTCCTCACTTCTCTCCAAAATAGAGAAGGGTGCTCATTGAAAAATCATTTCCTTTTTCATGCATTGCAGGATGTTTTTTTTATACTAGACCAGACCATGTCATGAGGATATGCATGAGGGAAGATGAGGAATAGGATATTTTTCATGCATGCCACAATGAACCATGTGGAGGACATTTTGTAGCCAAGAGGAAAGTAATGAAGATTCTAAATAAAGGATATTACTGGCCAACACTCCACAAGGATGTAGGGAAATATACAAGAAAGTGTGATAGATTCCAAAGGATGGGAAGGTGAACCAAATCTGATGAGATTCCCCTTTACCCTCAGGTAGTAATCACTCCATTTGATAAGTGGGATTAGTTTTTTTAGGACTCATTGATCCTCCATCTAATGGTAAGTCTTATATCTTAGTATGCATCAATTATGTAACTAAGTGGGTAGAAGTTAATGCCATGAAGCATGCAAGAGATAATAAGGTTATTGAATTTCTTTATGCAAATATTTTCACAAGGTATGAAGTTCTAAGAGAGATAGTGATTGACCAAGGGGCTCAATTTACATCAACCCTAGTTGCAACTCTAGTCAATGAGTACAACATAAGGAACAAAAAGTCTACTCCTTATCACCCCCATGCCAATGGCCAAGTTGAGGTGACTAATAGGAAAAATGAAGCCATTCTAACCAAAATGGTGGTTGTTCATACGAAGGATTGGGAAAATAGGTTGCTTGAAGCTATTTGGGCCTATAGGATAACCTGGAAAATAACTACAGGCTCCACACCATTTGAGTTGCTGTATGGAAAGATAGCTATGTTGCCCATTGAATTTGAGTATAAAATAATTAGGACTACAATGAACTTGGGGATAGACATTTCTAAAACACAAAGAGACATAATCATACAACTAAATGCATTGGATGAAATGAGGAAGGAAACCTTGTATCATATAGAGGTAGTGTAGAATCAGAGAATCTAGTGGATAACAAATTTATTAAGGACAAGAATCTCCAACTAGGAGATTGTGCCCTACTCTACAAATCAAGGTATTAGGATAATGTAGGAAAATTGTAGACAAGGTGGCTAGGACCATATGAGATTGCTGAAGTATTCCCCAATGGTGTTGTTCAACTCACTACTATTGAACTAGTTAGATTTAAGATGCTTGTCAATGGTCATTGCCTCAAGTTGTATCACAAGCTAACTTCCAAGGAGGAATTCCTATAGCAATTCACTCAATGTACAACACCCAAACTTCCTATAGCCAAAGGAAGTGGACCTATTGTCCCTTCTTCTATCTAATTAAGGTATGTAACTTGTCAAAATAAATACTTCCACTCTTGTGGGGGTCCACTTCTTCACTCATCAACCCATCCATCTCCACCTTTCTCTCTCTTCCATCACGCCTCCATAATTTCACTTCATTCCATAATCACTCCACTTTCATTAATTGCTCAACTAACCTCTCAAAAGGTGATTGATACTTTCTCCATAATCTTTGTAGCAGATCTTCCAAGAATCTAGGTACGCTTGCATCAAGTTGTTATCTCTTAATTGTCTTTTAGTGCATTCATTTAATTGTTGTAAAATGATATAGATGTTATTGATAGCATGCCATTATTCCTTTCCCTGCCAAATTGACATAACTCTCATGAATGTGAGGACACATGCTCAAATTTAGGTTTGGGGGGGAAAGTGTAAATGCTATGTCCATGTGTCTGTCCATGTTGGCTCCCGTCAACAAAGTTTAGATTGAGCCGATTTGAATTCTAAGTGAGATGATGACTAGCATGTGCAAAGTGATATCAACCACTACCATTTTTCTTGATTGATTACTCCTTTATTTCCTTTATTACTCCCATCATAATATTAACCCAAAAAAATTAAAATTTAGACAACATTGGCGTTTGAAATTTAGTAGTGTTGCAGGAAAGAGAAATTGGGTTTTTAGACAAAGATTGTAGGAAGATAAACTTTGCAAAGTGATTGTTTGATTGCAAGCATTTGAACAATGGGTGGTGGGTTAATCAGGAATGAACCACGATTCATGATGTATTACTATAGGATGCACTTTCATAGGCTAAATTCAGAAACTGTGGCTAGTTAGACTATTTCCTGAAGCTTAATGGTTTTGATGAAAATGTCACATTGGAATTTGACTAGACATTATCTAAAGGAAAAGCCACAATGAAAGGGCTAGAAGTATTGGCTACTGAAGAAAGAATTGCATGATGTGTTTGATATGACTTGGGAAGAATTCTTAAAAAATGATCAAATTAGACCAGAACATTTGTGACCTAGGATTTTTCCTTAACCTCATAGGGCTAATAGAAGATTGAGCATGGCTGAAGCTACTCCTAGTGCTTCAACTTCTAGCATAGGCCCTAGTGCAAACCCTCCTACAACTTAACAAACCATAGAGATTAGCTCTTCTAAGGCAGAGCATTCAGACAAAGGCTCCTCTTCATATTTTGATGATGATGTTCCTCTTGGAATCTTAATGAGAACTGAGGAATAGAAGAAAGAGGCAGAAATAAAGAAGAGAAAAGCTAAAAGGAAAATTGCAAGAAAGAAAGTGCCAATATCTAAGAAATGGAAGGCTAACATTATTCTTCTTGCAGTCGAAGAAGAACATGAGAGCCCTCTTAGGAAATCAAGACTAGTTGAGCCAACCTTTGGTTTGTCTTAGTAGGGAATCCCTAGGAAGGGAGAAACATCACAAGAAGATATAGAGGCCCCAATGGGGCAGGTAAATATCAAGGAAAATGACATATTTGAGGAGGCAATAAACATAACGTTGACAAACCTTGATAATATCGCTAAACAAGTTGAAACTCAAGAGTTTGAGGAGAATTAGGAGCTCCTACAGCAAGAGCAGAAGCAAGAGTTCCTACAACAAGAGGAAGATCCAGAACTAGAGACCTCACAGACAAAACTAGGAGAACAATCAACACCCTTACAACCAAAATTGGCTGAACATTCAGAATTCCTACAACCAGTGCTACAGGAAGAGCAAGCATCTATGTTAGGGAAATTTTTGGTAGGAATACAAAAACCCTCTAATTTTTCAATGCACATGGTAGCTATGAATTTATGGAAAGAGATGTAAAGAAGGGAAGAAGAATGGAAGGAGGAGAAACATAGGTTGAAGAAAGAAATTCAAAAGAGAGATGAGGAGATTGAAGACAGAGATGCATAAATTTCTACTTTAAAGAAGCAGGTGGATAATATGACAACCTTGGTACCTTAGATATTAGAATGAAGGACTCCTCCAAGGGTCTATGCCTTGTATCTAAAGGATAAGTATCTTTCTTTCAAACTAGCAGGGATTGTTTCAAGTTTGAATCCTTCTATTGAGACTCTTGAATTTTTCAATGCTTATAGGATTGATCATCATGAAATGAAGAATTTATTGTGTGAATTTTGCCTAATTAATTATGTTGTGACCCAAGACCATGATTGGAATCCATTGTTATCTGTTGGGGATGTCCAATTAAGGGAATTCATGTCTTTGATACATAATGAGATTAGTTGGGGAAAAAAATTTAGGACCTATAAGCACGTTGAATCCAACACTCCCCTATCCATCATGGTTGAATCTAGAAACCTACAAAGAATTTTCATGGATTGGCACATAATTATTTACAAACCAAGCTATGGTGATAGGATCCTATCTAAGAGAGAGGAATTTTATAAAGAATATGAGGAGGTATCCAAAAACAAAGGAGAATCTGCGATGGGATATTTGTCACAAAGGTGGAACAACCTAATTGATGAGTTAAAACAAGTTGAGCCTCACTCTATGCATAACTGTTATGCAACACTTAAGAGAATTTGAGGAGAATTCTCTAAACATAACGCTGACAAACCTTGATAATATCGCTAAACAAGTTGAAACTCAAGAGTTTGAGGAGAATTAGGAGCTCCTACAGCAAGAGCAGAAGCAAGAGTTCCTACAACAAGAGGAAGAGCCAGAACTAGAGACCTCACAGACAAAACAAGGAGAACAATCAACACCCTTACAACCAAAATTGGCTGAACATTCAGAATTCCTACAACCAGTGCTACAGGCAGAGCAAGCATCTATGTTAGGGAAATTTTTGGTAGGAATACAAAAACCCTCTAATTTTTCAATGCACATGGTAGCTATGAATTTATGGAAAGAGATGTAAAGAAGGGAAGAAGAATGGAAGGAGGAGAAACATAGGTTGAAGAAAGAAATTCAAAAGAGAGATGAGGAGATTGAAGACAGGGATGCATAAATTTCTACTTTAAAGAAGCAGGTGGATAATATGACAACCTTGGTACCTTAGATATTAGAATGAAGGACTCCTCCAAGGGTCTATGCCTTGTATCTAAAGGACAAGTATCTTTCTTTCAAACTAGCAAGGATTGTTTCAAGTTTGAATCCTTCTATTGAGACTCTTGAATTTTTCAATGCTTATAGGATTGATCCTCATGAAATGAAGAATTTATTGTGTGAATTTTGCCTAATTAATTATGTTGTGACCCAAGACCATGATTGGAATCCATTGTTATGTGTTGGGGATGTCCAATTAAGGGAATTCATGTCTTTGATACATAATGAGATTAGTTGGGGAAAAAAATTTAGGACGTATAAGCACGTTGAATCCAACACTCCCCTATCCATCATGGTTGAATCTAGAAACCTACAAAGAATTTTCATGGATTGGCACATAATTCTTTACAAACCAAGCTATGGTGATAGGATCCTATCTAAGAGAGAGGAATTTTATAAAGAATATGAGGAGGTATCCAAAAACAAAGGAGAATCTGCGATGGGATATTTGTCACAAAGGTGGAACAACCTAATTGATGAGTTAAAACAAGTTGAGCCTCACTCTATGCATAACTATTATGCAACACTTAAGAGAATTGATAGATATATACAGATTGGAAGGGAAAACAAATGATTTTGGATCCCACTAACTTGTCAATCACCTATCCTATTGTGGCCTGTGCCAAATTTCAAGTTTTACTAGTATGATATACCTACAGAGATACATAGATGGAATAGATTGGACAAAAAACAAGGGTTCTATTGGGACCATAATTCAGAAACTACATAAACTGATGTAGGATAGCCAGAAGTTGCAAACTTCAGGACATTAACACAGAAAAGGAACAACACTCCTTGTGTTGGAGGACCAACAAAGTCTTAGGTTGGGGAGAATGATGAGTCCAATTTATGACTCAATTTTGATAGAAGTTTATTGTCTATTTTTTGTAGTTGTCATAGACTTTGATACTTGGATGTTGCTCTTTTTATGATATTTCCCCAAAACCATAGACATTAGGCATAAACTTATTTCTGCAATCTTTAATGATATTGACATGCTATATGAACTATCTGTGTTGATTTTACAAGTTGATTAATGAATGCCACTTTAAGATAGCTACAAATATACATTTTTTATGCATTCAAGTATTGTCTTGCAGATATAATTAACTTCCTTAACAATTAAAAAAGATTCTGCTAGCTAGTCATTCGCTATAACAGTCCACAAGGTGGTCATGCAAAGGTTAATGAAGAGAAGACTATCAACAGTGGGAGATTTCTCATTCAAATCAAATTTGTAACCACCTTGTAAATGGTCTAATTTTATATTGAGTGAATATAGGCATTACTGTTGTGCTAAATCTATGTT
Organism: Sequoia sempervirens; assembly: GCA_007258455.2. Taxonomy (NCBI): domain Eukaryota; kingdom Viridiplantae; phylum Streptophyta; class Pinopsida; order Cupressales; family Cupressaceae; genus Sequoia; species Sequoia sempervirens. The sequence goes on along the minus strand of VDFB02009659.1, from coordinate 16,139 downwards.
GAGGTAAACATGTCTGACTAGATTCTGCGCATGTGTAACCACCTCTCCACTTTTCATGCTTTCCCTAAAGTGGCATCCTCCTAATCTATTGGAGTTGACTGCCTTGCTAGGTGATTAGTTAGTAGCTTTTCTCCCTATAAATAAGACTTATATGATCCTTCAAAAGAGGTTGCTTAATTTGATGATTTACTCACATTCTTATATTTTTAGTAAATACAGTCATGATGCTCTATTGTAATTGTGTTTTCTAATGAATAAAATGAATTTATAAGTTTTTGCACCTACGTTTACATTTGTCTTAAGGGATACTAATTGAAGGGGGCCCACTTGGTGAGTATTCCATCCTTTAGCTTATTTGTTACTTTCTATTTAGTAATTAGTTAAAAATATAGAACTGACTATTCCTGCAGCCACTACAATTCCATTCTATGACTATTCTTGCAGCCAAAGTAGATAGAGTAGTTTCATGTTTGTTCACTCAAATTTTCATTTTTGTCATGCATTTTAGCTTACTATATTTTTTGGTTGATGATCAACAATTATGTTATATCTTTCTAAGAAATTTACCTTTATCGTTAATTTTTTTTAGTTGTAGAACGAATATGGCTACTTTAGATCCTTAGTGCACATACTATACTGACCCATTTCAAGTTCATGTCAATAGGTTGACAAGTTCAATGCACCTTCATGATGATTGAAATAGCTATTCAAATTAGATTTCCAATCCAATTGGTACATTCAAGGCTTGGAGATGATTGAAGAAAAGATTGCAAACTTTTTGAGGCCGTCTCCCTATTGGAAAGGTCAAAATCTTCACAAAAATTCACTACAGTGATGAAAATTAGGGTTTCAGATATGGACACTCGTAGGAACAGAAAGAGGAGACTGAGAACTACAGATTCCACTTTCAAGTTTTCATAAAATTCAAAGTGGACTCATTTTCCATTAGTGGTAAATGAGTCCCACTATACCTTTCTTTCAGAGATTTATGTAGATTTAGATACCCATTTTCCTGAAACAAGCTTTAGTACAATTTTCCAGATCTGGGACTAATTTTCCTGGAATGGTGAATGAGTCCCAGTAGTTCAAAATTTTATCCTGATCAACAACATTTCCAGTATTCATTCCAGCCTTTACACATTTCTAGGTGCACACTTTCTATTTTTCTTTCTTGTTATGTTTTACTTGCATTTCTATTCATCATTTTAGGTCTTTTTGCATATTACATTGTGTTTTGAAACATCTTGCATTTTCTAGGTTTTCATTTTGTAGTGAATCTCTTTTATTAGTTTTTAAGCCTTTAGGACAATCCCCTTTGACATATTTCAATCTCCTTTGCATTGGAATCTCAAGGGTTTATTATTGAATGTGTGCATTGTGAAATTGGATCCTTCTTCCTCCATTCCCCTTTTGGTGTGAACAAGGAAGTTGTGCATTCCATTTCCATTTTCCACACCACAACATTAAGTAAAAGTATTGAATATGGAAATACCTTTATTCCTTCATTTTCCAAGCCAATTTCTCCAATTTTGTATAGCTCTCCCATGTTTGTGCATGTGATGTGACTCCTACAATTTTTTAATAGATAAATCTTTTTGTTGTGTTTGGACTTACTTTTGTAAACTTGCAATATACTTGATGCACTTTTATTCTTTTTTAATTGAGACTAATATTAATTTTGTTGGTTTTCTTGAGGCACAACTTCATTCATGGTGGAAAAGGAAAACCCTATTGCTCATATCAAATGACACATTGCAATAAAGGAGGAAAGATTCTAGTTGGGTTATTGTTGACTACATTGAAGGAGAAAGATTCATATATGGGACATGATCAAAACTCTCCTTCCTGGATTCTAAATGTTATAGCTTGCTCTAGGAAGATTTCCCATGTTTTAGGAATTTTAAGAGATGAAAGGGGCATGTGCTCGCATTGAAGGGCTTTAAGTATGTGCTTCCATCATTGTAGAAGTTTTTTAGACAAGTTTCTTTCTTGCAGTCATTTTTGTGCAATATTCTAACTCATATTTTTAGTCTTATGACTAAAAATAATAATTTAAATACTCTATTTCTAAGCTATAACTAGAACACCTTTATTTATTAATAAATCTCACCAATTTTTCCTTCTCAATGGTTGTCATATTGTGTGCAATTGATGATTAATGTATATTTCTGTGTTTTATGTTTAAATCCTCAAATATTAGCTAGTTAAAATGACTAAATATACTAGTAATTAACATCAATTAATAATTAAACTAACTAAATATACTACCAATTGACATAAATTAGTGAATAGTGAATAAATATGACCAAATATGACCTGTGAAATAAAAAAGACTAAACATACTACCAATTGACAGAAATCGGTGAACAGTGAATATATATGACTAAATATATGACCTACGAAATAAAAATGACTAAACATAGTCCCAATTGACATAAATCAATGGAAAGTGAATAAATATGACTAAACATATTACCTTTGAAATAAAAAATGACTACATATACTACAAAATTGATCAAAATGTTGATTAAAATTAATGACTAAATAGACTACCAATGGACAAAAATCAATGAATAAAAATGACTAAATAAGTGACCAGATTACAACAATCAATGACTAAATCAATGAATAAATATATTAGTAAATAAAAAATGACTAAATAAGGAACCAAATTACAACAATCAATGAGTAAATCAACGAATAAGTATACTACCAAATCAATCAATCATAACAACCAATAAATGACTAGAAATAAACTACTAATGGTCACGTGACCAAGTTCCATCATTTATAAACAATTTTTAGTAGTTTTTTCAAGAGTATATTGTTGTTTCTATTTAAGTGAATGTCTAAAGTTTCTATTTGGAAATGATATTTTTACTATGCATCATAGTGGATTTAATTCTACATCAGAAAAAGAGAAATTTTCACTAGACTACTTTTGGCATGAGCCTATGGAACCTATCAAACCTCATGAAGATTTATTTTCTAAATAATATCAAAAATCCAAGGAAAATAAAATATTAGAACTATCCCTTCGAAATATGCCTCAATCTATGACTGAATCAACTATCCTTGACGAAACAATGATTGAACCAAAAAAACTTCTAAACATACAACAACAACCTTTAGAAAAACCTCCTACAATTTCTAGCAAGAGAGCATGAAATAACAAAAGAAATCTTGTTGTCCCTCCTAGAGTCAAAAATTTTTACAAAGTCAAAGAGAAAGTGATTGAGCAACCTCTTGTTGTTTTTTCTATTCCTCCCAAGGAAGAGAAGGAACCTATGATTGAAAACCCACTCTTACATGAAAATTTTTGGCAATAGACTGAAAAGAAATCAAAGTGTTAAAGAGTGTAGATGTAGATGTTGTGTTATTGCTCATAGATTAAAAACTCAAGAAAAAAAGACAACAAAGAAAATAAAAAAATACAAACCTACCTAAAGCAATTCATGATGACTCTCAACTCTCACCAAAACATAAACAATAACAAATGTTGCATGGACATTTTTATTTGACCTCTTATTTTGTTTAATTTAGATGATGACATCGATATTGCAAAGATTGATTAACAAGTGCATGATGAGTTGAATACATTGTTCTCTTCTTCTATGAGCTTAGATGAAAAATATTCTAGTAAGAGTGTTCAACTTGGTGCATGTCCTAGTTTGGAAATTGATGTTGTCCCTTTGGCTAGTTGCCCACCTTCTATTTATACTAACTGAGATTGAGAGGTGGACAACTTGGTCTAGGTTGACTTGCTTGTGCCTTACTAGTCTTTCACTTTTTCATGTTTTTATTATGTGTTTTCTTGAGAGTAATGTGATCCCTTGTAACATTTCATTTGATGTATCCTTCTATCTTTGTTCATTCTTCTATATGTCGTAAATTTTTTATCAATTTTCTTTTCTCTTATGTTTTCCTTTTGGGGATGACGCAAGGCATCGAGAGATTTAGGTCTCTTCCATGTTGAACCAAAATATTTTCCTTTATCTTTTTTCATTTGTCATGTGTTTTCCTTTTGGGGTTGACACAAGTTGTCAAGACATTTAGGTCTCTTCCATGTTGACATGAAAGCCATTTTCTTTGTTTTCACTCTGTGTGTGTCATTTTTCCAGCTCTATGAGTATTTCGGGAATGATTACAATTCCATGCTCTATGAAAACATTGTAGAAAAGACATACTGACCCCAAATCCATAGATCCCTTATGTAATTTTGGAGGCAACCATTCTTTCCTATTTCATGATGTACCTTATTTTGGAAATGTATGATTTGGCATAGGGTTTTTCGAGGAACTATTATGTCTTATGATAAAAAATTGGATACTTTAAATTAATTGCTCATAGTGATGGTGTAGCAACCACTTTAAAGTGGGGGAATACATCAATGACATCTTTTGGAAAAGTCATATGGTGTGACTTTTCTCTTTACCTGTGATGTGTCCTCTTCTTGGTGGTGTCACTTGGCTTGATGTCGTCCAAGAGTGTACAATCCATTGTCATGGCATGATATGAATGAGGCATCCCATGGGCGACGATATAACACTTTTCACTTTTCCTCTCTTGGAATACATTAGGCCAATTTTCCCTAAGAAGACTACCTTTACATGAACAAAGCAAAATCCCCTTTAACAAAATTTTATATTACAAAATAAATTACGTAAGCATTACATTGTGGTACCTTATCAAAGTTTCCAAGAGGATAACTTCGGTAAGGTATGAGAGGCTAATATGATTCTCTCATTTTCCACTTTGTTGGGAAAACTCACCTAGTGGACAGAATGAGGTTCCACTACCAAAAAATGAGTAGCATATGTTATGGACAAGCAGCCTTGTTCCACATCGCGTTGGGATGATTGTGCTTGATCCTTTGCTTTTATTTTTCTTGACCTTTGATATGGTATGATTATGTATCTTTTTTATTTCCGCATACTTAAGTGTCTTGGATGTCTACTTTAGTGTGAGTTTTACATGGGGTCATCCTCTCACTAAAGTGGGGAAAAAATGTAGTAACAGAAAAAGGAGCCCTTTTCCCTTGGTTTGATAATTGATATTAAAATTGAATTAATGGTGTCTTGGAGTAGTGTTGTAATGTGTTGTACACATTAAAATCATTCTAAGACCTTTATTTGATTAAAAAATACTTTAATTGATCCTTTGCAAAGGTGTTGTAAAGTGTTGTAATACACTTTCACATTTTTCTAGGATTTATTTACTTAATTAATCTTAATGGGCCCCTTATTAATAAAATATATTTAAATTTGTACCTTATTTAGGTGTTGTAAAGTGTTGTAAGGAACTTTCACATTTATCTAGGGTGGTCTTAATTAATTATTGTTAATTGGAGTTAATTAGCCCCTTTAATTCAAATTGAAACCTTATTTATGATACCTCCAAAAGATTTATCTTAACACCCATGATTTAAATAATATAACATTTAATTGGGAAAAATTAGGTCCTGGAAAATGGTGCTAACCCATTCACCCTAGGTGTTGAATGGGTCCTCCCTTAATAGGACCTCCCTTCACTAGTTGATTCTAAATGAGTTTTTAATGCTCTTTCCATCCCCCAAGGTTAGGTCCAAGAAAACAGAGCTAGGACGCATTCGCCCTAAGTGGTGAATGGGTCCTCCCTTAATGAGGACTCGTTTGTTAAATTTAATTCTGGCAAGAATTTAATAAAGTTTACTTCCAAAACTAGTGTTAGCCTTAATTCTTTTTGTGTGTATGTAAATAACATGAATAAGCAAATAAAACCTATACAACACACCAATGAAACATTATATCAACGAATTCAAACAATAATCAAATTAAAACAACAATTCTTCAATGGCATCTCATTGTCCTCTATCTCCAAGGATTATTTAAGTCATTTTTCTCTTAGATTGTTTGTGCACATGACTTTCCAAATGACAACCTAAAGAATGAGAGATGTTGGAAATGCAAGAGATGTTTTCTACATTAAATAATTGATAATCTAGTTGTAGATGATATGCAAAGATAGTAATGTTGCTATGATGCTGCTAATGAAAATGATATGATGAAAATACTGTAATTAAGATGTTTCTAATGAAAATTCCATGATTAAACTACTTGATGCTAAAATGCTAATACTAAAATTCTCACTAAAATGACAATGCTAATTAAAATGTTGTAGGGTGTACTTGCTAGAAATGCTCAACTCTCTCTCTCTTTTGCTGTAAATAAGGGCCTATTTATAGATTTTCCAAGGGGGTATGTACAAGATCATGGTGGGCCAAAAAGTGGCGATATTATGGATATACGTAGGGTATGTAGCTGACGACTTTTTTGTTACCCAAAATTGATGAAACAAATAGGGTTTTTAAATGAGATTATCAACTTTCCACCAATATAAATTATGTTTTACTTTGAATTTAATAAATAATTATTATTTGTTTTTTATTTGAATTACAACTAAAGTTATGATTAATAGGTTGATTGAAAAAAATTTATAGCTTTCAAATGGTATCACATTTTTTGAATATGAAATATGTGTCACATTTTATTCTTGACATAATATAAGATTAAAAAAAATTGAATTTCATGAAGTTTTGACCAAGTTAAGGTGGTCAGTTATATGAATTTTTATATTTTTTAAAAGTTGTAATAAAAAATCCATAATTAATTATTTACCTGGAAAAAAATTACAAAAAAATATGCATCACATTGGGACATGAGTCCTCTACTTATATATAAAATCTTATAAAAAAATAAATATCATTTTATTGTGGTTAGGGTGGTCAGATAGACACCTACTTCTTATTTTTTCCCTGAAATTTAAGTACTACTACATTGAAATTTCAAATTTTTACCAAGTAGTTTTTTTTTTAAAAAGACCTAGTTTTTTAGAAACTACATTCAATTTGCTACATATTCTATTCTTACATATTTTTGAAATAATTTAGTAACTTGTTCAAATTTTTACATCAAGTTGCCTAACTTTTATTTTTTTGAATTTTTCACCATTTAAGGGCCTATTTTTTCCACAATGATCTTGCACATACCCAAGGAATGAGCTTAGGTGGCAAGAATCAATGATCTAGATTTAATTTGGAGAATGGACAGTTGAAGACGAAGAGGTTAGAGAGAAAAGGGGAGTGTGTTCCCTTCATAAGAATAAACTACCTAGTATGAAGAATAAAATGGAGATGAAGGCCAAGTGTCCTCAATTAGTTAGAATTTGTTGATGATAAATGCCAAATTAAATAGTAGAAATATTTAATTTCTTGAGACGCATGATGAGGTGGAAGGTGGGAAGAAGTTATTAGACATGTGCTTAAATTTGAATTTAAAATTAAAATTTAGTGAGAGGAGGTCAATTAAATAAAAATAACTAATTAAATTTGTTCATTTAATTAAGATATGAAGAAAAAGATTTAGGATAGAAAGAATTAGAGAAAAATGAACTATATAAATAATTTTTTCAATTTATTTATACGTAGAATAATTAAAGATTATTAATTAAATAAATTATGTTTAATTAATTCTCCAGTCCAAATTTAAGTGTATACATATTTCCCCTCTTTGAAGTGATGTGTTTGCAACATGTTGCTGCAAACAAAAAATTGCTAATAGCGTTGATAAAAAAATTTGATATGCCCCAAACGCCAATTTTCAAGTGATCATGTGTGTATGCTCCTTTGGGAGATAAATCAATTTTTTTTTAATTTTTAGATTTTTTAACTTTTTATGATTTTTATGATTTTATGAGGATTTTCAAATTTTTAGGATTTTGCAATGATTTATCTCTCAATAAAGAATATTGACCCTACCAATTGATTAATTAATGCCCTTTTGAAAATAAAAATATTCCCAATGAAATACCCTCCATTTACCCCTTTAAAAGGTAAAAAGGTGAAAAAGGAGTTCATTTCAATTCATCTGTAATTGAGTGATTGAGCCAATTGAGGGATTTAGCAAAATGGTGATCCCATACTATACCCATCGATTAGAGTGAGTTCAATGACACCACCACCCTACCATGTATGGACCTCCAATATGTACCTCAAGAAACTACCTTTTTTTGAAGTTTGCATTTATTTTCACATGTTTTATAGTTTTTTAAAATATGTGGTAGTGCGTTTTAGCGGATTTATGCCCTGATAAAGCGCATCGATTGAATGTTTTAGAGAATTTAGGTTTTTAGTGCATTTATGTTTCCAAGTAGCACATACATTGTTTGTTTTAGTGCATAGATGCCCTGTTTTGGTGCATTGATGGATGTTTATAGCACATCCATTGTTCTAACGCATGGATGCTTTGTTTCAATGCATTGATTAATTTTTGTAGCACATCCATTGTTCTAGCACATAAATGCTCTATTTTTGTGCATTGACACCAAAAATGATGAAATGTTGATTTTTCTCCTTACTTTTGATGTTTGATAATTGTGTCAACCATTTCTTTGGTGATGTTTGATAGGATAGATGATGAATGACCTCATGATGGATGAGATTCAATGATAGGATAGATGATGATTGACCTCATAATGGATGAGAGTCAATGATAGACACTCCATGAGATTTGATCAAAATCTCATTAGAGCTGATTAGATTGATTGATAGGTTGATTGATAAAATTTTGATTTGTGATATGTCATGATGATAGGAGAACTTAAGAGTTCTTCAGTCTCTGGAGTGCTACTCAAAGACTTGGGATATGATTCTACATCTTGTGCAGGTGGATTTGGATGTCATTAAGTAATGTGATTTATCTTCTTTGCTTGATATGCCCTAGTATAGGATAAATAGGAGACTATTGACTACATTAGGTGAGAGGTGGCATAACAAACACAACATGTTCCATCTGGCTATTGGTGAGATGATGATTACCCCAGAGGATGTGTATCAGATATTAACGATTCTTGTGTTTGGAGAGTTAGTCATATATGATCACACAGAGCAGGGAGTTACTGAGGCACTAAGGAGGTTTTTTTATGATGATGGGATTAGCAGTTACAAGATCTTGTGGTAGGATATGGTTGATTCTTACGAGCAATTGTCATTTGTTCTAGTTGGATTTTTTGGAGGTTTCTTATATCTTGACTGTAGGTTGAAGGTACTATCCATTAGTTGGGGTAGGATACTAGAGAGGAGATCAATCAGGGGATCCAATATGCATGGGGTTCATGTAGTTTAGCTCATTTATATCATGATCTACATTAGGTGGTGTATCTTGGAGCCGTTATTTTATCATCTAGAGTGACATTGCTTCAGATTTGGGCTTGGGAGCATATAGATGTTAGTCGTCCTTTAGTGGAGAGAGATAATCTATTTGGTAGGCTATATGTATTCAGGTACATAGGTATTCTTGTCTAACACAAGCTAGGAAAATTGGACTATTGGCGGTGAGTGCTTGATGATTTGGAGACTATCATATGGAAACCGTACTTAGATTGTGAGAAGTGGCCCGAGGATTATCTTGAAATTCCATATGTTTGCACTTTGAGATATTTGATTGGAAAAACATAATTTATTGTTGAGAGATTCATGCTCATGATGGTGCTTTGTCAGTTTGGCCAAGTTTAGAGGATTCCCTAAGGAGTTGCATTGTATGCTCAGAGATAGAAGGATATTCAAGAGTGGGGACCCACCATATCTTATTAGACAACTTGTGAGGAGTATTTTTAATTGTAACATAGGTATGGGATTATTGTCTAGAGATCACGGATGGTGTGATGATAGATGAGTATGCTAATTATTTTTTCACACATGTCATACCAAGGATATCTAATCCTAATGAGCCATTACCATAATTGGATGATGATGAGAGAGAACCATATCACACACTGAGACAAAGGATGGATGGGGGGATGGTGATGATGAGGAGGGAGATAATGGAGATGTAGATGGTAGACAAATATTGGAGTTTAGAGTACCCTAGAGGAGAAGATTTATGGTTCCCTTGGGACAATAGTAGGCAAGATCATCCCAGGTTCAAATTCGTGTGCCTTCCCATCAACAGCAGGAACATATAGATGCCTTACAATTATAGGTGGAGGGCTTCTAGGGAAAACTAGCACATGCATAAGGGTAGATTGTCTCCTTGACAACAAAGAGAGATGCTACGAGATAGATATATGATCATGCAGAGGCCCCAACCAAGAGATTACAGATTGTTTATGAGGGAACTACTGCAAGGGATATGCTCAAAGAGGTTCAAAATTTAGCCCAAGAGACAAAGTACTATAGATCATTGTATTTTCAAATGGTTCTTGCAAAGTAGCATGCCCCTAGTTATGTATAGCCTATCAGTGGCAGGTTAGGTTAGAGTCAATCACAAAATCTTATGAGTAGGGGCCACTTCCTAGAGATCCAGGTGTAGGTCCATCTGGTGGTGCAACATCAAGCACAACGAGGCCTATAGCATCTAGGGGGAGCAACATGTAGCTTTTGTGCTCACATTTTATTTACCGAGACTTGATGTATTCACTTATTCAGTTAGGGACTTTATGATTTCTTACCTTTTTGTTGATATAACTCTCCATATTATGTGATATCATTGTACACTTGACATTAATTATTTTGAGATTATATGAGATGCAATGGAGACTATTGATCTATATGTTGTCTACATGATTTTATGATGAATTCTTATGATGAATGCATTTGATTTCTACTCTATATGCTATATGATGTTTATATGATTATGCCATGGTTGTGTATGGATGCAATAATGAAATGATGATGCATGGATTATAATTCTATATAGATTTATGGATGATACTTTATGATATATGAGATGGATTTGATCATGCAGATAAGATGTGATGCATCTTTTTTTTTGAATTTTCCTAATGCAAATACATGATCTAATGCATGTATGGATGACCTATGATAGTACTTTCTAATGCATGTATGATATGATAATGATTATGCAACTACATGTGAATGGTATTTTTTGTTTATGTCAAATCTACTCAATCCTTTAATGAGAGAGATAAAATCATTTTGAAATTTGCTAGCCTTGGAAAACCTCAAATGTACATGCAAAAACTAATATGGATGTAGTCTATCTTAACCAAGCAAATCTAAATATGTGATGTTGTCATCTTGTTAGCCAATTTGTTGTGCTTGTTATCATCATTGAGCTTTTGATATGTTGAAAGTTAGTACAAAAACTAATGGTATAATTAAACCATGATGTCCAAAGTACTACTTCCATGGATTTTTGATATTGCAAGGTAATACAAGCATCTAGGTATAATTGAACTGAGATGACCTGAGTATTGCATGTGTAAAATAGACAAGAGTTAATATTTTTCCTATGAAAATCTAAAATGTCATCAATGATACTTTGTAGATCACATTTCATGACAAATTTAAACATAGTAGTAATGATCAACTCATAGGAAGAAGACAAAGAAAAATATCATACTCCATCGTAGCTTCTCTAGTCCATGAAATCCTTGAGTTGCTCTAGAGAAATGATATCAAAAATCAAGATACAATAGTTGAAAATTTATGCGAAAGTGATTAAACCATGATTCAAAAGAATATCATCCAGTGAGATTTGGTTTACTAATCTTGCTGTTGATTTGGATGGTTGGTTTGCTAAAAAAAATGTGATTGATGTTCAATGTTGAGTTTTGTTGTGATCGTTATGTTTGATATGTTGTCTTACTATTGATTGTTTGTTGTTTTAAGCTCAAAGTAGATTTACCCCATTGAGTTCATTATTTTACCCCCAGTGAGAAACCAACCACTTATTGAGAAAGCATATAATGATCGCCAAGCTAGGGTGAGACATGATTACAACACCTTGATATATGTACATGAGGTTTTATGATGGACAAGCATAATGATGGTGAAAATTGGATGACTGACACATGTTCCAATAGATGGAAAAGACAATAGATTACAAATAGCGCATGTTGTTAGGTTTTCACTAGTTTTTATTGCACTTTTTTTTTTGTTTTTAATCAGAACATGAAAACTAATTTATATTGATCATAATAAGAATATTACAATGACTGAGCTTTAGCTCATACATTGACACAACTTAACCTTATAGCTTACAGTTCTACAGAGCTGGACTCATCTGAGAGTTTTATTGCACCTTTTTTTTATTTTACGATTGTTTATTATTTTTTCCTTTTTTTTACTTCTTTTTTTATTTTTTTGCTTTTTTACTTTTTTTGGATTTTTCTGGTTTTTTTCTTTTTGGAGTTTTTTGCATTTTACTTTTTTGCATTTTTTTTTGTTTTTTCTACTTTTTTACTTTCTTTTGGATTTTTCTTCTTTTTGCTTTTTTTTGGATTTTTCTACTTTTTAAACTATGCGCTAGATGAGTTATGTATAAAAATTCTTGAGATGAATGTTGTTGATAGGTTCTTCAAATAGGTCCCCTTTAGGTTTAGATAACTGATATGCACCAAATCCATATACTAATACAATGACAAAAGGACTTAGCCAATTAGGTTCAAATTTTCCCTTATTTTCTTGATCTTGTTGGTTGTGAGGATTCTCTTTTAGTACCAAGTCACCAACCTAAAATGTTCTTGATCTTACCTTGTGGTTATAGCTCCTTGACATTATTTATTGATAAGCTTTTAGATGATCAACAATATGTTGATGGCATTCATCTAACAATTCCAACTCTTGTAGTTTAGATACTTGATAGTCTTCCTCTGAAATGATTCCTTTCAATGATACCCAGAGTGAAGGTAACTCAACCTTAATTAGTAAGATGGCTTCTGATCCATACACAAGGGAATATGGTGTGCCTCTCCTAGGGGTACAGATGCTAGTATGATATGCCCACAAGGCAATTTTTAGTTGAACATGCAAGTCATGTCCGACATCATTGACAATTTTCTTCAAGATTTTCAAAATGGTCTTATTTGAGGCTTCTACTTGGCCATTCCCTTGAGGGTAATAGGGTGTAAAAAATTGGTGTTGGATATGGAAAATTTCGCAAAGATCTTGTACATACTAGTTTTTGAAGGGTCTACCATTGTTAGTGACAATGGAGCTAGGGATGCGAAACCAATAGATATTGTAGTTCAGGATGAAGGAGGCAATTTATTTACCAGTGATCATGGTTAATGGAACAACTTCAATCCACTTTGTGAGATACTTAGTGGTTGTGATTATGAATTTATGTACACTAGAGGAAGATGGATTAATTTTACCCACAAGGTGAAGTCCCCATTGACAAAAATGCCAGGATGTGAATGGTTGTAGCTCTTGCACTGGTACATGTATGAGATTTCCATGGACTTAACACTTCTTACACTTAACAAATTGAAAAGATTATTTTTCCATGTTTGGCCAATAATATCCCAAAAATAGGAGTTTCTTAGCTAGTGTAAGACCACTTGAATGAGTGCCAAAAATACCTTCATGAAATTCTCATAAGGTGGCTTCAGATTCATCACATTTAAGACATCAAAGGAGAGTACCATTGAGACCTCGTCAATAAAGGGTATCAGCTATTATGGTGTATCAGGTTGCTTGATGGATAAAGTTACATTTTTGGTTTCACGATAGATTAGATGGAAGGTTATTATATCTCAAATAGGCATAAATCTTCCCATAGACTGAAGAATCAACATCAACTATATGGCATGAGACTTGAGATTGAATATTTTCATATGCACAAGTAAACAATTGTTCCACCATGAATTTATAACGACTCCATTTTTCTAGTATTTGTAAAAGAGAAGTGATGGTTTCCATGGCATCTGCAGCTTTGTTGTCTACTCTTGGAATTTGAACAAACTTGATCTCAATAAAGTATTTCTTGAAGTAATCTAGCATTCTCTTCTATGGAATAAGCTTGTTATCTTTTGTTTGATAGTCATCATTAACCTAATTAATGACTAATTGGGTCTCTCCATAAACATGTAATTATGTGATTTTCCATTCCACTGCCACCTTGATATAGATGATTAGTGCTTCATATTAAACCATGTTGTTTGTGCAAGGGAACATCAACCTGCAATATTTTGGGATAGTATGTCCTTGAGGAGTAGCAAATAGGATTCCAACACCCGATCCATGTTGAGTGTAAGACCTATAAAAGTATAATATCCAATGCTGTGTTGTCATTGTGAGGACATATGCATAGATGGAAATTCAATGTGCATAGGATGGTCATCTTGCAATGATGCTTCAGCTAACTAATTTATGCTATTACTTGTCCCTTGATTTCTCTTCTATCTGCACATTGCTAATCTTCCTATTTGAGTGGCTTTGCTAAGTAGATATTTTAATGGATCTATCTTGGCTATTAGTTTGACAATATGTGTTAACATATAGTGTCACAATTATTGAGTAGCAAACACCACTGCCAAACAAGCTTTTTCAATGACTATATAGTTAAGTTCATAGCCACTCAGTGTTCTACTAATGTAGTAGACGACCCTTTCTTTTCTTGTAGATTCTTCTTCTGCTAGCAAAGCTCCCAAAGATACCTCAGTAGTTTCTATGTGAAGTAGAAGTGGTTTTCCCTCTATTGGTGGTACCAATATAGGCAGATTCATCAGATATTGTTTCAATTGATTAAAGGAAGCTTCACATCTTTCATCCTATCTAAGAGAAACATTCTTGTGTAACAAATGAGTAAAAGGATGACTTCTTCCAATTGCATGATGAATCTTTTGATGGATTGGAATATTCCTTGTAGAGATCTTAGTTGGCTAATATTCTTAGGAGGTAGCTTTTCCATGATTTCTTGAAATTTTATTGGATCTACTTTGATGCCTTTAGCCGAGACTATGTATCCTAACAACTTTGTTGATGTTACTCTAAATACACACTTCTTTGGATTTAAACACACATTGAACTTTTCCAATCAATTAGTATTTTATCCAAGATTTCTAAAAGTTCTTCCTTGGTAAATTATTTTTCTAGCAATTCATCCACATAGTCCTCCATGAATGTGTGCATCATGTCATGAAAGATTGTCATCATTGCACACTGACATGTGGCTCTTGCATTCTTTAATCCAAAAGGCATGACATTCCAATGTTCAAGTTGTACACCATAGGCATATGAAAGCTATTTTTTTATCTTCTAGTGCAATATTGATCTGATTATAGACTAATAAAACCATCCATGAGTGATAGCATAACAAGTCATATTGTTAAATGCACAATCATGTCTATATTAGGCTAAGGAGAGTCATGCTTTGGACAAGCCTTGTTAAGATCCCTAAAATATGTGCATATTCTAATGTTGTTTACTAGTTTGGAGATTGGTACAATGTTTGAAATCTATTTTGCATAGTCAATTGGTTGGATGAACCCTGCATCTAATAGTTTTTTTAATTCTTCTTTCACTAGTAGGGCGATGTGTGGATGCATTGTTCTCAATTTCTACTTTATTGGCTTCACTTTAGGTGCTATGGATAAATGATGCATTATTAGATCTAGATCTATTTATGGAATGTCAGCACAGGACCAAGAAAAAAATATTTTTCTTTCTTCAAAGAATTTGGTGAGATTTGGCTTTTCTTGCTATGCCATTGATGCTACTAGGTGTATGGTCTTTTCTATTTCTGCAGTACTGATTTTTAGGGATTGTGTAGGATCAACCAATACTAAAGATCTTTCTTGATAATGCTCAGGAAGAGTTTAAAATCTCTCATCCTTTAGTGCCTTAGAGAGGTTTTCAACATGAGATCCACTCTTTCTTTTTACTTTTTCATGATCTAATACTGCCATTGCATGGTTTTCACTATTAGATTGATTTTTTGTATTCTTTATTTTGCAGCTAAGAGATTTGGTACTCCATTGGTTTAAAACTTTGTTATGAAATTCATTGGTGGAACTTGTTTCTAGATTTTTAGAATAAAGAAAATCAACAATGGCATTATCATCTGAAAAGGTAGGGATATCAAGAGGCTCGGTTTGTTCCTAATCAATGAGTTTAGGATGTATGAAAGGCAAGGAATCATCAGATTGGTCAAGATCAAAGGTAGTGAGGGTCATGATGGAAATTTTTTTGAGATGTTCACTAGCAATGTCAAGGTCTATAATGTTACTCCCTTCTGAATGATCTATCTTGCTCGATGTTTGATCGTCCTCACTAGAGTCATCGATATGTAGTGATCCAAATTCAAATGGTTTGGACCCTGATCTTTGTCCCTCCATATCTATGGGTGAATACGTCT